>JAEBDU010013194.1:1834532-1922593 GCA_016802625.1 Heliconius numata
ACCCCCGCCGGCCCGCCGCCCGCGCTCGCCCGCGCGCTCCCCGCCCGCCGCCCGCCGCCCGCGCGCCCGCAGCTTGTTTACAAATAATAATAATAGGGCCGGTGGCGCCTCTACAGCGCGCGGCGGCGTGCGGCGGCGCGCGGCGGCTACGCGCTACGAGCTACGCACAGCTGTCGCTGCATTTGGCGGGATTCGAGGCAACGCTTCGATCTGTTTACTTACAACTCGCAACAAGCTTTCGATCGATCGCCGTTCGCATTCACGTTCGGTCGTTCGCGTTTTCGTATATTCGGTTTCCACGCTCATTTCCATATCGTTTCCTCAGTTGATGCCCAGTAATGGAATTATTTCGGCGTTTTGGCAAGGGTGCGTGTTGCGACAGGTTGGTGTTTCCGATTGTTTTGCTCGTGCCGTAAGGTGTAAGGAGGGTAGAGCTGCTCCCCATGCTGCTCACCTATATCGCTGGCCCCTCGCGAGGTGCCCCGTGGCCTGTTAGTGAAACACTTGACAGACTCCTAGCTGATCCCCTTCACCCAGTTAATACACCCTCGTTATCTCGACATTTACCTTGCCACCTTCCTAAATTACAATAACATACGGTGGCAAAATATAGGGTAATCGGTGTCATCTTTCAATAGAAAATCGATTAACAACTTAGCAGATTTTTTAAAATTTACTTATGTAGAGTAGACTCTACTATGTGTAATCTTTTTAATGCATCTGCAATATCAGAAAATATAAAATATATATTGAAATTCTTATTTTTATCACCTCAAATACGTAACTGAAGAAATCAAACTCGCTATCATCCTATAAAGCAGCTGAAACAGTTTAAATGGTCTATTTCGTTGGCAGATGCTACACGACATATGCAACGACAAAAGGTCTAAGATACGCTTATACCGATTACGCCGTTGTTGACAATTTGATCACAATAGAAAGCTCGAGTATAACTTTTTATATAAAAATAGATTTGTTATATTTTGCTTATAAAATTTAATTATTAATTTTCATTATACAGAATTTGTTATCAACTCTATATAAAGAAAATTTGATTTGTAGTAATGTTTTTATTTAATTGGGAAATAAATATATGGTAATGTATGGTAATAGTACTCAACGCTACACTTTGTCTTGTTAACAGAACGGAGAAATAAAAAAAATAACATAATCAAAAGAATCGAACCAACAATAATCGCATTCATAGTCAGGCGCTGTGCCGCTGACCCACAATAGTTTGTTCTATTATTATTACTAATACTATATATATGTGCAATATAACAATGAAAAATAAACAATAAAAATACAAAACCTATTAATCGCAATTTTCATGTAGAGAATTCCAATCTACGTTATAGTTTCATTAGGACAAGGCGTGGCGTTAAATACGCAATGGAAGGTGAAATTATGTAACTATAGCCAACTTTTCTAATTAGACTCGTTCAAATGGTAAATTATTAAATTAATATTGATATAATATCGTAATAAGGACCGAGAAATATAGAGTAAGCACTAAAAGATCACGAGAAAAATAAATGTTCTGTTAATACCAGATAAAAACTATTACTTGTATGTTTTAATTAAAACTTATTTGCTATTAGTTTTATAAATAATATTAGTCTTTTATATAAAAGCTTTAATACTGCAGTCGGTAAGTGGCTCTGGCAAGAACTCTAGGGACGTGGACTTTCAACAATGATTTTCTCGAATTCGAAAAGTGGAGAACGAGAAATGAGACACTAACACTACTTTGAATGGATTGCAAAAAATATACAAGTTACTAAAGGAATTAGCCACCTTTTCGCCTCTTCCCTCCTCCTCCTCACTTCGCTTCGCTCGCTGTAATGATAAAACCTATTAAAAATCATTGAAGAACAACGATCAAATTTTTTGTAGCACTTACGACACTGATTCCTTATGCACGATATTTTTGACTTCACATTGTAATATAAATTATAAAAATCACTTACTAAAACATTTTTTATATAATAGAAAGATAATTCAGCAAAACTTACATATCTTACATTTACATTGTATTGTAAATATTCTATCTGGTCATTAGTTATGATTAATAGTCTCTAAGAAATGGGAAAAGAAATTATTAAGTATCTTATACTTATTTATCTAAGCTTCGTCTTTGTCATTGTTTCACTAATTAATTTCTTATTGCGGATAGGAATAGCTTTTAAGCTCTAACGTGAATCGTGTTACAGATAACATCCTTACCAATTTTAGAAAGATTTTTCTATAGTTCCAAATTCTCTTCCTCCTATAATATAAAATAGGAGGAAAAAATTTTTTTTATTCCAGAGCGAAGAAATGGAAATATAAATTTAAATAAATATTCTATTTCCTCGAGCGGGGATCGAACCCACAACCAGCCGGTTTTACAGTCACACTATGTGCCGCTACGCCACGACTGGCATCTGTGTTGGACTGTTTAGAATTGTTCAAATTAGATAAATAGCAATAGTAAAGTCATCAAATCCGTTCATTATCCTTAAGACATTTTCACCTCGAGGTTTTTCCTTATACGATTATGATTTTATGAACTGCGAACAAATTCAAAATAAACGTTTGGAAAAACCCACTACCAACAAGTAGCGTAGGATATTAACGTTAAATAAGTAAAAAAATATATAAAATTATATAAATACTGATGTGAATAAAATAATAACGGAACATTATTATTTTATTCATTCTTCACAATGCTAAATAATAACATTGATATATTACTAAAACCGTCGTTAAAAGTACGACGTTATAACGCGACTTACAATAGTTTAAGTTAAGCGTACGATTATAACTTTTAATTCTTTCAAAATAAGGATTATAATTGCAAAAAAAAACTATACTATACTTCAAGCTATACTAAACTCGGCTGCGCGATCGATATGAGCAGGGTCTTTGCGAGAGCTTTGTAGAGTCGTTTATAGTTTATTTAATAAATAGTATAGCTTATTTTTATTATATTACTTAACTAAATGGAATATTATATATATGTATGTACGTTTTATTACGAGTAAACAAAAACAACAAAATTATTTATTTTCTTATGTTTTTAATAATAAATATAATCTGGATTTTAAGTATAAAAAAATTCACTAAAATATTATGCTTATGTATTGTTAGTGTATTTTTTCTAAAACCTCATTTTTATATTAGTCATACTACTAGTATATAGAATACATATTATGTACATAATATATTGTTAAAGCAAGCGTGACGATGGCCAGTACGCACGAAATTGGCAAAAAATAAAGACCGCTATTCACGTCATGAGTCATTCCAAGTCTCGCTGTATGAAATGCATAATTATGTTAAATTTTATATACATAAAAAAACTAAATTTTCCACAGACATTATATATCAAATATAATTTTATTATCTTTAATTAGACAGACTGTGACCGTTTATTTCTACTTAGGGTATTAGTTTCCTAAGAAAGTCTTAAATTTAGTGCGTTTACAATAATTGCGGTGTTTGCACCGCGCCCGAGTGACTCATCAAATTTTCACAAACGAATTACTAACTGTCCCGACGTCATTACTTTTTCTATGCATGCGTTTCCATTCGCCATCTGTGCACTGTTATTGATTATATTTTTATTGCTGACTAATATTTTGTGCGGAGAAAATTGGAATCCAATTTGAATGGAGTCAATTTTGTGAGTTTCCAATATGATAAGTTTAGCATATGATTATGAAATTTTATTTTATTAAGGCTTATGTTAATCGCTGTTATCGCTTCTTATCCTAAACTAGTTGGTTCGTTGAAATAATACAAAAAATCTTTATTTAAATAAATATTTTATTATTTTGTTGTGTTATTTAAATATTTTTTAGGACCAAGTAGTATTGAGTTTAACTATGTTTTTAATATGCGAAGTTTTTGTATAATCTTAAGAAAATTATTCAACAAATTCATATTTACAAACTAAAACTAAAAACACAACCAAACCGCAAATACTATAAAAACATCTCCAAAAACATAAAACTAGAAAAAAAAACCAAAACTTAAAAGTTGCAGTGCGTGCAAGCGTTCTTGCAGCGCGCCAATTTCATTGCTATACAAAGTGCGTAATATCGATTACCGGCCCCCCTCCCCCCCGGCCCGCCCCGACGCACTCTCCGACACCCGAACAACATCGTAAAACGGAACGCATCCAAACGTCAACTTTGCGCGCCCAACACAAACGCCATTTTGTTCCCACCGCCGCTTTACGACCTTTTTTCCCGCCACGCGCTCCCCCCGCCGTGGTTGCCATGACAACCGATCTGTCACACGCACAGAACATAAAACGCAGGCATTGATTTTTTCCCCGCTTCCTCTTTTACTTTTACGCGTGTCGACTTTTTGCTTGGATTTTTATTTTAAAAGCGCGAGTTTTGGCGCTGTGTACGAGTGCTCTCGGTTATTTGAACGGGTTGTAGCGTTTGTGAGACACTAAACGTTTGGTATTCCTTTTTTATTTTGTGCTTTGTTATTTTTTTCCTTTTACAGCTTTTACCTTAATTGTTTATTGAAAAAAACTATATAAGTAATTACTATATGTAAATTAACTAATAATTTACTTTTACATGAAAACCTACACTTTAGAGTTTTCATATATCACATATATTATTAACTATTAAAATAACTTATCAACAGCAAAATATATACCATGCGATACTTCTATTTACATAAACAAATTATTTCGTTACTTAAGACGGAATAAGTTAAGGTAGGCCCGTTAACCCGGGGGGCCCTGCTGTCCCTCGCAACCGGATTTTCACCCTCTAACTCCGTTGTTAACTCAATCTGAGGAAAATGCTGTAGATTCGGGCCCCACTTAGAGCTCCATGTTTCTTAGATTGCCTGACAGCGAAGAGTCTATAAAGAAACAGATTGTGCAAACGAAACAATTTCTCACTATATGAAGTGAATAATTTCATGAATATTTCATAGAATATGCGGTTGTCTTGTTTAAAAAATACTTAAGTGATAATTTCTTTAAAATAAGCTTCTGATTGAGTGCTACAGCCTGCTAAGGATGGACATAAATAAGTTTTTTTTTAGCTTCACGTTGTGCGGGATACAGCAGGGTAGGCAGAGGGACTAGGTAGGTGTTAAGACACTCCGTTCGCATTAAGACAGTTTCATTTTTTATTTTTCGCCGACTTCTTGAGGCTTTGCATGTTGAATAAGATGGATAATAAGGAAACTTTAATCTTAAATAAATAAAGCAAATAACGAGCGAACCAAAAAAAGAACCGAAGAATCGAACTCACGATCTGTCACATTTACACTCAAAAGCTTGTACCCTGCGCTATGACTGGCCCCTCAACTACTTCTTATCTCATAAACATACTATAACCATTTGAAAAAATGAATTATTGTCATCAAGTAAGTAAATATCAATAAAGTTTTAACAGAAACTTGAAACTTGTTGTAAAATAACAAACAAACATATTTTTTTACATGTATTTATTATTACAAAAATTGGTGACATAATTTATTTTAATTTTATATTAAAAATGTAGCTAAACGAATTATTGTCAATAATATTTTCTCATACTTAAATATAAATTCATATCGATTGAGAGGCCAAACTGTAGCTCATAAATAATACGAATTTAATATAATAATAGATTTTTTGTCAATTTCATTTAAAATTATTAGTTTGAGAATATATGTAATCTGTCATAATTTGATGGGAAAAATAGGTATTTAATGTGTTTTCTTCCTGAGCTGCAAAATAAACATTTATAATTATTTTTGTTACACTTTTCTGCGATATTAAAATTATATTTAAATACTAAACATAATATTGGAGAGTTAGGTATGACCTCGCAATTACGAGAGATCATGCAAACAAGCATTTAAACATAAATCAAAAAACAGTATTACAATATATTATTAATTATTGAAAACATAATAGAAAATACAAATTCTTATCAGGAAAACATACAAAATAATTAAATAATTTTAATATATATCTTTCATATTTACATTCCACATTAAATAAAAAAATAATACTTGATGAAATGTTCTTATTAATCTATATTTATATACATATTTATTTAATACTCTGTCATTTGAATTCTACGTTAATTTCATAAAATTTTACCTAATAGAAACACACGGCACCTTTACATAAAAACATATTACATAGTTAATGTCATGACTTTGCATAAGAATAAGCCAAAATAAAATAAAATTTCATTTAATAGTAGAATAAATGACAAAACTAATACAAATCGCTGTCGCGCGAATTGCCTGTCACATCAAGCTTTTAGTCATATACACAGCAATTGAAAGCTTAAGCGTACAACGCCATCTTGTGGCGGGTAGCAATAACTAAGAAGCTTTCAATACAAAACAAGCATATCAAATCTTAAAATTAAATCACAAAATTTAAAAGAACATAAACATTAATTATTATTCATAATAGTGCACTGACAACAGCTCGGTATCCAGAAAACGTCAGTATACAAGTTTTGACCGCTCGATTCGAGAGCCACTAACCGTTTTTGTATGTACTTTTGCTCGCAACGGGAAGTATATCCAATTGGTAGTGTACAAATTCCACTGCATTCATTTGACCTGTTAAAGAGATATTGAAAAAATAATATTCTAATATTTTAATATGTTTTAACTTAAAAAACGAATTGCATTTCTATTTAATCATAGATGGCGTTGTGATAAATGTAGTAGTTACACAAATAATATCCAGATAGCGTCCCAATGTTTATAACTATATTTGCGTTTATAACTATATTTGCGTCCAATGTTTATAACTATATTTGAGTCCTCCACGCTGTATCCCGCCAATAGCAGGGTAGGCAGAGATACATACAGTCTGCCATTTGTGTTGAAATTTCTGTCGTAGTCTATTAGTACCATTGTAATATTATTTCTATATAACTTCACAGAAACTTACGTGCAAATCTCAGCCCTCACGAGCTGTGTCATATTATCGGGCATATTAACAACATATCGCCAGCTCCCCTTGTTGTTGAGTGCGGCGCGGGGCTGGATGAACTGGGTGCGCGCCTGGCACAGCTCCTCGGTGGTGGCCGCCTGCCGTCGCGGGCGCTCTGCTGACGCGTCTTCGCTATTACAAAAAAACATTCAGCTGTCATTACTACTACTACCACTATTAATAGTAGTAGCCAGTAACGTAGACTCACCATAAACTTAGAACTCACTAAAAGTCAAATTATCTCAAATTATATATTTGTCACCTGCAATTTTTTTTATTTATTTTTTTATTTATTTATTTAATTTTTATTTTTACTTATTTATTTTATTTAGTTAAATACAATCATTTAATTCAATCCGTCAACACAGTATCCATGATACTGGAGAAGAATAACGTAAAAAGCATGAGGATCCCCCGAAAGCGCATGTATGTACGGTGACGACAGTTGATGAAGGGAACAGACGATAGATAGGCCTTTGGGTTTAGTAAAGCTATAAAAAAGGCAACAACAACAGAAATATTAATACAAGTAATCGATAACTCACTTAGCCAAACCTAAAGCTATCCGTAAAGCTTCCGCTCCACTCAAGGTTCTGCTCTCAGAAGCCTTCACGAGCTCGGCGTTGCGACGACGACGCGCGTGCAGCGTGGAAGTGCGCGTCGGGAACGTTATAGAACGTTGTATTGTCACGCCCGAATCTGATCTGGACGGTGATATATACCTTGAAATAGTTAAAAATATTGGTTATTAGCATATAATATAAAATATATTTATTTATTTGTATTCTATTATATAATACTTATAGATTTCTATATAATAGTTTAAGATTTTATAAGTTTTAGTTTTATATCTTCTAACGTATCCCAAAATGTTATTAATAATTTGATTCCGTACTTTCTACCCAAGAAAGTCGGCTGATTCAATTTTGTCAAAGCTGGTAATTAAGATGTTAATTGTTTTTCATTGCAAGTCATAACTATCGCATTCAGTCTATTGCATATCTATATCATAGCTACACCATTTTCCGTATGTATACGAGTCTGAGGCCGTCATGACGCAGCGTTACAGCGTTTGACTGAAAATGTTACGACTGTGGGTTTGATTCCCTTTCAGGACAATAAATTACTTTTATTTTCTTGCTCTGGTAACAACAAAAAGCGCGGTTTGATTTCCGTCGACTGGTTTCGAGTCGAAAATTGAGTGATGCATTGAGAACGGAGTGTCTTTACACGATGTTTGTAAGAAAAGTAACCTTAGAACTGTGTCGAAATATAAATAACATTACCATTATATAAATTTCACGCATACCTACAAAAAAAATATTTTTACTATCTATTGTTCTAGTTTGTGAGTCATACTGAAAGCTTCGGCAATGAAAATGTGATTCATAAAATTCTGTTAATCCTAATTTTTATGTTGTTAGCCGATGACTGACGTACATGGTGTTTGGGTTTATCCCAAATGTGAGCAATGAGTATTTGTAATGTATGTAATAGCATTATATACTTCTTTAATTTTAGTCTAAATTATTTCAAATTTTTTACTATAAAATGTTTTGCGTTAGTATACTAAAATGCCCTTATCCTTACCATCGAAATAAATCTTGAAATAATATCTTATACTAAGCCTATTTGAATATTAGAACGGAAATACCTTAGTGTTACCATAAATCAACCCACGCAAACAACGTAAAGCCACTTACTTCCACCATTCACTCGGGTTATACTGGGTCACTCCGCTGGACGCTCTGAGCCAGTCCGAATCATAGTTCTGGTACTGTTGCGGGTTAAAGTAATTTGGATTGTAAACGTTTAGATTTTCGTTATTTTGCCTTAATCTTCTATTGTCATAGCCAAATTGTTCTGATGGGTTCCAATATGGGTTGCTCTGGTAGCCTTGGAAACCGAATTTAGAGTAATTTGAGGCCTGATAAGCCTTTACGTTATATGGCGCAGGTCCAGCTATAGAAGGTGGCTGGAGAGGCGTCTTCTCTGAGTATATGTCTGTAATTAAAATTAATAATGTATTTAAAAACAATGTAATAGCCTTGATATTACATTTAATGTTAGATATTATTTAAAATTGAAATTAAGTAACAATTTTAATGATAAAAAGAAACAGGAAACCAAAACACTTCTCATTTATCTTTTTAAAATTTAGAAACATATCAATCAAATTATTTATAATTTAAAAAAAATATTAAAACGATTCCCACAATAAAGACGTTAACAAATTACTTTAAAAGTTTCACTACAACCTATCGAACTTTAAGTATTTACTTTCTAATGACAAAGACCTTAATCATCTTTTCGTGTTTGCGTTTGCAGAACATTGCTTATCACCATGTGGAACTAATGTTCGTGGAAACTTATATTAGTTAACTTACGAATAGAAGAATCTATCTTAATAATTGTAGATGGGCAATTAGAGAATATTACTTTTTTAATTTCTTAGGAGGTGTTTGAACCTTGTAAGTGTAGCAAAGAACGACGATTTTTAACGACATATTTTATTTATTTATATTATGATTCTCATTTGAATTTAAAAGCATCTACAATTGTATATCTAATTAATTATAACTATTAATACTTAATATGCTTACCTTGATTATATTTTGTATGAAACTTTGTGTTATAATCCTTGTGGAATAAACTGTCATCAACCAAAGAGATTTGGTCGACATGAGGCAGGGAGTTTGGGCCGTATCCGTACGGGTAGCTGCCTTTCTTGTTCGAATCGAAGTCATCCCGACTTTCATCGGATAAGAGAGTTCTGATATCGTACTGTCCCGCTTCAACTAATTTTCTTATTACTTTTCTGAAAATAATATAATATTTTAGGTTTAATTAAGACATAATTGTAAAGATAAACTTTTTAGCATTATATAGGTTCACTGTTCGGGTGACGGACCTATCGAGTGTAAAGTTCAGAGCAGTGTCTGGGACTTGCGATCAAAATGTTGACTGCTCTCGCTCTACCTGGTTCAATTTGAAATAATTCTTCTAGAGAATAAATCTATCTATACACGCTGAGATTTTTTAGAAAATTATAGAAAAATTTCGCTGTTATATCTCACGCTTATATATGTACCGCATACAAATTGGTTCTAAACTTATGTTATGGTGAGTTATGCAGATATTGTGAAACAAAATTTTCTATTGAAGTTAAATCTTAAATAGTTATTAATATTTTAGTACAATATTTAATCTAGTTACGATATAATATGTGGAATTAAATTATAAATAAATGTATCTTCGTCTGATAACGAATATAAATAGATTAAAGTTTGTGATAGGTACTTCAATCATTAAGGCATATTTAAAAAAACTTTTAGATTTAAATTATAATCAAAACATATCTTACTCAGGATATGGTTCCGGATGTAAGCAATAAGTGAGTCCAGGCTGCGCACACGCAGGCGCGCGGCCCTGCGGCGCGGGCTCGAACGCGCAGTTCTGACCGTAGGGGCAGTTGTAGCCTGCACCACCTCTTGCTGCCCAAATTATCTATAAAGAAATATAAAACAATATGTAAATTTACAAACTATAAACTATATAAATGATTTATATAGCTATATAAATGAGCTATATAAAACATGAAGACATTGTAAACAGAATAAACTTTAAGTACACTTTGAAGTTGAAGAGCCAGCTTGTAGCTTATACTATAAACCAGTACAGAAGAGAAATATATATATATATATATAAAAATTATACAGTCATCAGTTTATTGAATAGTCAATGGCAAGGTAAATAATAAATGTAAACGTAGCACGGCCATCTCTGCCCTGCATTGCTGTCACGCCCACCACCGCACCGGCTCGGATACAAAATACAAATGTCAATGTCATCATTATTCATCGGCAGCCAATCTCGAGTAAAAAAAACGTAGCGAAATGATCTGTACCGAATTTTAATATAATATCATATTTGACGTGCAGATTTCGCGTTTTGGACTTTATGGGGCCATCGAGGAGAATTGACACGACATCTGACTTGTAAACGCTATTATTCGGAGTTTAACTCCCACTCAAGGAAAAAAATAATTATTTTCCTACTCCTATCAATAATAAGCGCGGCGTTGAGGTCCGCCACTCAAGGCATAATGTTTGAAAATCGAACGAACGCGAAAAACTGTTTAACGTTCCTTGACTACGACCTACTATATTTGGAACAATGGCCTGACGAGCGTACATAATTTTTTTTAAGGTAGTAAGAATATTTATAACTCATATAAATTTATATATCATATTTATATTTGATATTTGATATAAATATGAAACGTTAAAAAGGATGAAATTAGATACTTTTCATTGTCTATTTTAATTTTATATAAATTCTAAATAAATATTAATATAAAAATTATTAAAAAAATATATATTCGGGAGAAGTTGGAGAACGGAAGTGTCTCGATGAGAACGGAGTGTTTTAAGAATAAGTTCCTAGGTTCCACCTGCCTACCCCGCTGTGTACGGGATACAGTATGAAGCTAAATAAAAAAAAATAAAAAAAACATTGTAAAACCAAGATTTTAAGAGAAAGTCGTCACTTCCTACGTGATTAAAACACAAGTGTAGCTTTTGTTTACATTGATAGCGGCTAACACCACATGTGTGGGTATTCAACAGGCGATTCAGATTAGCGCGACGAGCCGCTTTCGTTTGTGTGATATGAATTACTAATTGTGTTGACTCATTCGATATTGGTTAGGCAGTGTGGTAAGATAAAATACAAGTAAAGTACTAGATATCGTTTTCAAAGTTTTTCTCAATAATTTTAGAGTTAAAATTTAACTCAATATTTTCGTCCTAGGGCCACCTCATACTCCGGAGTAAACAAAATTTCTATCGTAGTAAGTTTTCCGAGTAAATAACGTAACCTGGAAGAGGCTGAGTATTTGATAAAGAAGCTTATAATACGCGAAATACGTACAAAGAAGCTATTTAAAACTAGCTTTCATCGTTCATATTTTCAATTCGAACAAGCACTTCCTGAGATACGCGCGTTCGAATTCATAGATTATTAAACCCAATATATGTCTCGGCCTGTCTTTCACAACCATAATAACTTTACATTCAGCTAGACGTAGGAGTGGTTGCAATAAGGTCTTACAATTAATTCGACTTGTCACTTTAGGGGCAAGGCTGTGTAATGTCAGATAATGATGTCGATTTACAACAATGATCGTACAACATTTTATTACTGGGAATTAAAGCGAACTATTGTTAGTGGATTGGTCTATTAAACTTCGGTGTCGAGATCGAGTCGAGAGTATCGATGACTGGTGAAAAAGACTTGAACGACTTCTTCGTTTGTAGCAGGTACAAATTTATGCTTCTTTATCAACGGGAAGGCAAAAGGAATAGCGTGTTACACACTTTTCGTCCTGTTTTCTAGATATTGCGTTTTAAATGGCGGAACTAAAAGCCGTACTAGGTTTGTGGATGAGAGCAAGGAAATGAAAATAATTTATTTTCTCAAGTGGAAATCGGACCTACAACCTTCACAACCTACAATCTTCGCTCCGATGGTCTATGTTTATAAAGAACAAGCCGTTTTTTGTTGTTCCCGTAGGTATTTGAAGAAATTATCTATTAGTGCTCTCTAGGTTTCTTGGGCTATACCTAACGGTATGTATGTAGAATACATGCCAAATTCTACGCCACGGAATTCCGGCTGTGCGTTTGTTATATTATATAGACTAGCCATATGCCTAAATAAATTTGAGACGATGTGTATTCAAAAGTATGAATTTGTTCATTGAACACATTATCTTCAATAGCAATATTAGTTTAAACTTAAGTAGGACAAGACAAGTTTTACGTAATAGAATTTTGAATAGTTTTCCTTTTCAAGCCTTGAAATATACTTTACATTACCAAATAAGGATGTATGTACAAAGTACATGTCATTTCATAATTTTGCCTACAAATTTAAACAATATTTCTAAAATGACCATATAAATATTTATTAAATACGTTTTACTTATTGAAAATAATTTCTGAAACACTTTCAAATGTAAACGTAACATAGATATTGAAAAAAATGATTAAATTTATAAAATTAAATAACATGAAACTTGTGTTAACACACTACGTTTCCTAATTCCCAAACTTCGACATACAGTTGTGGCAGAAAGTTATCTACCAGAGGTAGGAGCAAAGAAAATTATTCAATGTGAACATTTTCCTCAGTGGGGAACGAACCTTAAACCATTGCACGGGCACAGTTCCACTTCACCATTCATCTTCACTTAAGTTAAATAATATGATACTCTACCAACTAAGTACATAGGCGGAGCTCGCTATTAATTTATGTGGAACCAGAACGAACAGAGCGCCATTGTTTAGTTTGTGTATTTCATTTACATAATATACATATTTTTCTGCTTGAATTACACTAAAGACAATGGCAAAAATATGATTATGAGCCTTCATTTTCCTTGTCTTACTTGCTATGTTATGATGTTTTAAATTTATAATATGCTATATTAAAAAAGTTCTGTTTAAAAGTAATATAGTTTTATACGGTAGTAACTTTGTTTAATATTTTAAATTATCATGGTAATTATTTTTTTTAAATAAATTTTACAATTACGTAGCTTTTATCTTCAACAAAAGTAGTAGTATTAGTTGTTTATTTAGAATAGTATTTTGTTTCATCTTTATACATATCTTTTACTAAACAGAGAAGGCAGAGAAAAGTTAACTTCCCAAATATTTAGTGATACAGATTCCTGTCGTGACGCGGTCGTGGGTTCGATTCCCAATACCCAAATAGTACGCTCTGTTACCCACTCTCCATCTAAATCTGGTGGCAGATGGAAAAAATTAAAATATAAAATATTTTATTCCTGGAATGGGAATCGAAGCCACAGTCTGTCGAGTTTACAGTCACACTCTTGTCTCCCTATACCACGAGTGGCCTCAAAAGTAAATTATTCTATAAACAATGTCAAAGCATGTATATTGTATCAATGATATCTTTGTCTAGGTTATTTATGTTTAATTATTTATGAATCGCAACACCGCAAGTCACTTAATGATAACAATAAATTACTTTTTGCATAATAAAACCGTTTACATACAATTACAATATTTTGTTATGGACTGATCTATTAAGCCAATAATAAATATAAGACATGAGTATAATTTAAAAAAAATTAAGTAATGAAAGAAAGTCACTTAAATTTTCTTCTCTTAATGATAAATGTAGGATTTTTTTTATTTAATATCTTCTTTTATATATTGAATAAAGCCTTTAATTTTTTTTCGAGACATTGTAAACGTAAAAAATATGCATACTTGTGTAAATATGCATATTTTTAACTCGTTAAAAACAAACAAGTGAAATTTGTGCAATTAGTATTTTTCCTTGTAAATGTTTACAGGAGGAAATCATAAAATTTCACTGTTATATCAGTCACTATCAATATTGTCATATTAATGATGGGAAAAAATCGGAAGTTACGTTAGAATTACGTTAGGCATTGTGTGGTAACGGTATGTGGTACGTGCGTGTACTAGAACCTGTCACTTCTGCTTCACAAATGAAGCGAGGCAATGAATGATTACATTTTATAATTTTTCGAGTCTTGAAGATTATTTTTTATTTACAAGATTTTATACTGGATTATTTTTTTATTTCAGTTTCTCAGATTTTCATTATAAAAGTTATAAAAAATTAAATTTGCGCTTATAATGGTCCCAATCTCTTTCTCGTCTTCTTATTTAGACTTCTCGGATAAGTACATAGCTTAAATAATACTAATATTATATTTTCAGTGGGTTAGATACTTTTTTTGGGTTTTAGATCCTTTCACAATTATTGTGTCAACTTCAGATAATGAATTAAAAATCTATCCGAATTATAAATTGTCAAAAATTACTTCAAACAGTCTTAACTAACTATTCTATGTAATATCTTTTTTATGGTGACAAGTTAGAATCACATCCTTTATTTTACATAATGTTTATGGCAGAAGCGTTTTGGAAAGCGACTAAAGCTGGCGATAACTCAGATACTACGCAACGAAGATAAAATCTGTCTTCACGCTGAATGCAAAATGCCTTCTAATTCAGTTATATGTTTATTTAAAACGGATTTTCTCCTGTGCCTAAATTAAATTACCCTATAGTTGCTTCTGATGAATTGTAATTTTTTTCTGAGGCCAGTCGTGGCGCGGGGACACAAAGTGTGTCTGTAAAACCGCCTGGTTGTGGATTCGATTCCCACTCGAGGACATGTATGATTTATTTAAATTTATATTTTTATAGTAAGATTTTTAATTATCACGATTATTACACATTTTGAGTTAAATTATTTAAATATTTTCATTTCTTCGCTCTGGTGTCGAGGCGCGGCGTTGAGTTCCACCCATTTAACACGCAATGCCTCTAGAATTCGGCAGAAAGTGGAGAACGGAGTATTTTAACACTAGCTTCCCTCTGCCTAACCTGCTGTGCGCGGGATACAGCGTGAACATGATAGATAGGTATTTTTTTCTAAATTTCACTCGAGGAAATGTTTATATTTACACATTTGCGTAGTAAGATGTGGTAAGACAAATGAATAACGCCATTCCGTGGACAATGCCTTTGTTTAGGTAGTAAGTGGTATTTTACGCGTTTCTTTTGTCTTCTTCGGTTATAGTGGATGTGTTAGCTAAACAAGTATTATTTAATTACTATATCTATACACATTTTTACTAGTATTGAGAAATTTTAAAATACGTTTTATGTACATATTATTATGAAAGACAATATATTATAATGCCTCTTATAATAATACTTATTAAGCGACTCTGGTATATAATATAGGAACTAAATGGGTGAACTCTTGAGTCATCCTCGTCCCACTTTACGAAATCTGTCAACAAGAAATTAACAGAGTTAAAGGTTTGTTTACGTTACACAGGTCAAAATGGAGGAAACCTGTACTTACATTTTACGATAGTCATATTACTGACTGGTTATTATGACAATATTTATTAAATGGAATAAAAGTAATGAATCCTAACTAACAAAATATTTTAGTAATATATATGTAGAAGTAAAAATGCGAAGGTATAATTGATTATATTTAAATTAAGTTTATTTGCCTCTCTGCTAGGTGAAGCGCATCGTTGAGTTCTATCATTCAACAGAAAGTGAGGAGCGGAGTGTCTTAACACTAACTTCTAGAGAGAAGTTAGTGTAGCCAGAGGGCTACCCCTGATATTATATGCGGGTAAAAAAATTTAAGTAAATTAATTTTCTGTAATACGATATAACTAGCAAATTTAGCAGAGTTTTGGACAAGGCTCAAACTGCATACCTAGCAACCTAATGTTAAGACAGTCCACTTCCCACTTTCCGTTGAATTCTGGAGGCATTGCATGTTAAGTGGCGGAACTCAACGACGCGCTTTGCTTCGGCACCAGAGCGAAGAAATGAATATTCCATGTCCTCGAGTAGAAATCAAAACTAGATATTTATTTAAAATTTAATTGAATCAATTGTAATTAGGTTAACAATGTTATAGTTTTCCTTATTGGTAATTAACACAGTTCCTTGTGGCGCAGTTTATTTGCTAATAGCCACACCCACCTCGTGACAGCGGGCAGGCGTCGGTAGCGAAACGAAAGTGCTGTACTACACAAATCAAGGATAATCGTGCGCACACGCACTTGTATAACAAGCAATACATATGGATTTACTTGTGCTTTAAAAAGCTTTTAATGTAATAATTAATCAATTACATATCCTTTTTAATAAGAAATAATGATATAATTGACATTTTTGAAGTTATTTAACATAATGTTGTTGAAGCTATTGGAGTTTCCGTTGAAACCATTGGCACAGCTTTAAATAAGATCAATCATGTTATTAAATAAGGAATCAACTGATAATAATCATTGACTAGAAGCTTTTTCCTATGATCCAAGGGACCGTAGTCCTGAAGGCTCGATAAATAGTTTTGACAGATGGACAGAGGAACAACAAAGTGATATGTGTTTCGTTTTTTCCTGGTGATAATTGTCTTTTAATATACATAAGGCAAGCTGTTCATCATCGTCATCAACAGCCATCTTTTGTCCACTGCTGGACATAGGCCTTCCCCAATTCTCGCCACCACACTCGATCCTCAGCTCTTCGGACCCATCCTCTTCCCGCCAATCTCTTTATGTCGTCGGCCCATCTGGCAGGGGGTCGTCCCACCAGTCGTTGTGTACGGGGTCTCCACTCTAAGTCTGCCCCAGCAACCAAGCTGGCAATTTCTAATTAATTTAACTACACCCCATTAAAAACTTTGGACTAATAAATATCAAAAGTTATTGACAGGACGAAAACACTTAGAAATACCTATGTACATACTAAGTAAATTATTAATTGTATCTAACTGAAAAAAACACTTCCGTACTAATCAATGCTCCACATAGCCTTGTCGCTCAGTCACGACTATTAATATATCGGATATGTCGTTAAATAGGTACGATACGATCATTTTTTTTGATAGCCTTAATTTAAATTATTAGAAATGAGCCCAACAACCTGCTCGGTGAATTCAGCAATACTAGAATTTTTCTTCTATTTACCTAAAGCGATTGGTGCGGCTCATGGAGCTCTAGTATACCTAGTATTTATAACTCTATAACCAAATTAATAATAAACATTATAAATAGATCCTGATTTTACATTTTATATTCATATATTTAATTTAAGATATTATTTAATTTGATTTCAATAAACGTTATGGAATTGATAGTTCAACCAATACTACCTGATACTGTGTTATAATTAGAGAATATTAATCATTTCAGTTAAAAACTCTGGCCTAATACGTCAATTAAAGTCGATATGAGTGACAAGTTAATATGAAATATGACATTTTGTGTACATTTTTATAAGATAATTTATGGTATACTCGGAATGTATAAAAAACAAACGGACAAATGTAAGTTGTATTTACGCTTAGAGGGTTCCGTACAAAGTCATCTAAGTATACCTACGTCTTCAAAAGCCAAAACCCCATAAATAGAGTTTCATTATCATTACTAAAGTTGCGTACTTAGAACTTGCGAAATATTTTCGTTTAGTACTAACGTTTCGTTTTTATTTTATGAGTATAGAACCCTAATGAATCTAACAATTAATACATTACGGATATATGTAATACGTACGGTATATAAGGCATATGAATATGGAATTTGAAACTAGAACATATTTTTTAAAATAATATAATAAATGGATATAAATTCCGCGTATTCTTATGTACATAGGATTATTTTTAATTCAAACCTACAAAAGAATGTCTTTATTAATTACTGTATAAAGTCACAAGGCGAAGTGATATAATATGCTGTTTTCCTAGGAAATAAATTTTTCTAAGGATTGGAGTAAATTTGTTGTTTTTCCCATTGTGTACATTCGCGAGAAATACTCGTAAGTTATTGTATGTAATAAATAATCTTTTTACAGTAAATAAGAGATATTTAACCTACATGTTTATATTAAACGTTTAACGTGTTTTTGTAGAACAAAAATACGTAGATAATAGATTGTAGCCTTGAAAAATAACAAAAAAATCTATTTCATACTGTATTCCGCATATAGCAGGCAGAATCACAATTCACTCCATTCTCCACTTTCCAGCAGAATTCGAGGCACAAAATCATAACAATTCCTCTGCCTTGGCCTCAAAGAAATACACACGTATTTTTTAATTTAAAACAAACTATTTTATACTATAGCCTTTTTCATTCATTTAAAGAATGAAAATTTAAATTCTATTTTTACGCACAATTTAATTTCACACTTAGCTTTTATGTATGTATGTCTATGTACATATTTAGATTAGGAAACTTTGACACTTGCGCGCGCGCAGGTACAGCCTCGCTCTACATGCATAGTATTAGGCTACAATAGAGAACGCATATTAATTATTTATATAGTGCGATACCGACGGTTACTCATCGAGAAAATGTTTCTTAATCATTTAGAAAATATGTTTTTTTTAACATAATACACAATACAAAATATCTTTATTGAATAGTATTTTTAATACAAAAACTTTAGAAACTTTATAAAATTCCACACATTTTAAATTATCGCTGGTTTTAATTTGATTTATGATTATCTAGTGTGATAAGAAATTATTTAAAATTATACTGTTTAATTCTACTCTATATGAAGGTATTTGGAAATTAATTAATAATATTAATAAATAGACCCGACTAAAAAATATAAAAATTATTTTAATATTTTATGAAACGAGTCATTAACCACGAAAATTAAAGCGAACCAAAAATAAAGGCGATTTTTCGCTTGAGAGGTCAGAGGACTATTTCATAAAAAAATAAATATTGGTTGTATTTTTTTTTAATTGTAAGTTTCAATTTAACCCAAGGATTTCGTTATTCGGTTTTAATTAGCATGTAATTACTTTCAAAATCGTGTATCGATATTATCTATTATGTCACGATATTTGATTTGTTATAATCTGATTTCATGTCTCTGATTACAATAACAAAGCCTAGAAGGAAATCCTTGAAGCGACAATATCGATAATAATAACAATAAATTAATTCGTATATTTAATTAGATCTACACTAGAACAAGCTTGTTAAAATATATTACGCGTCATGGAATAAATCCTGTATAACTTTTAAAATCAAACATTTATCGATATTTTAGCATTTTAAAACATCGATTTTAAAGTTTATTAACACCTTCTCGTTACTACTTACGCCTTTTTGTCGAATAAATGATACAATGCTTAATCCGGTAAAAAGCATTTAATGAGCTTGAAAGGCAATGAATTTTAGTTTTAAACCTATTTAAAGCCCTTGAATTTTTAAAAGCCTGCGTTTTATTTTTACGTCTGTAGCCATTTTGTTTTATCAGCAGTTAAAGTTAAAACACTATAATATAAATGTGATTTATCTTTGGTAATATTTGTAAAATAAATTTGTATAATTTAAGAATAATATTTATATCAAAAGGTTTTTATGTTCCCAAATTACTATTTACTCACATAATATACATATTGCCTGTAAATATATACAATTAAACTTTACTTTAATATATATAAAAATAAATATTTTGAAGGCCAAAGCATGATAATCAAATGCAACAAATTGGCAATCCGGAACAAATCGATTTCATCGCGCCTTTTAACATAAAAAAATTGAGATGTAATAAAAAAGACTTTAATAAATAGCTTTAGAAGAATAATTTTAGGTAAATATTCAAATATGTGAGGTGGCAACACCGGTGGCGCCTGCGACGGCGTCTTTTAGTCGGAACAGAAAACAAATGTGGCTGCAACATCTGTGTGACTTATTAGTGTCAATGTCTGACTTAAAATCGCGGATCGACATTAAGAGCTAATGTTAAATGTAAATGAAGACTAATAAGAAGAATCTATACAATTTAACACGATATATTGTAGACAGATAAATATAGTAGTATTAAAAGGCACAATACTAGTAACTTCCTATAGAATACGACTTTTATATCAAGTATAGGGATAAAATAAAACATATTTTATTAAAGAAAATTTCTTAAACAAAGAAGAAAGAAACAAAATTGTTTCATAAATAAAAAAGCTCTAGCTTTCAATATCACAGCGCCCAATTCATCCATTTTATTATATATTTTTTTATATTCCGTAAGCAGATGAGAAATGTATTCTTAAGTGATCATTTGACTAATTGATAAATTATTTCAACAAATGTTACGAAGCTTATAAATAGGAATAACATGATTACATGGTACATCAGCGTCATTAATCAATGTATGTGATTTAATAATTCGAGGCGCCATGTGTTTCTTCGCTCCTATTAGGTCTCATGTATTTCCTCACAGTGACCTGTCAATACGTTTATTGTATCGAGATCCTTGGTTTAATATTTCAACAGTGAAATTATTATGAGTACTTATTAAGGTTATAGTTATAATATGACTACTATAGTTTTATTAGTATATATGAGGTCAAATGTCTTCGAATATTATCTACAATATTACTAGTAATATAGACTCGACATGCTTTATCACTATCGGTTTTATCAATATCGAATTTATCACTAAATTTTCAAAAAATAATCGGAATGCTTCAGTGATGGTTAAAACACTCCATTCTTCACTTTCTGTAGAATTTTCAAGATGTGTGTTAAAAAAAATAATGATAATAATCGAATAATGACTGATCTTAATTTTAGCTGACTTTATAAAAATCTATGTAATATATACAACTCTTCAGTTACTGAGTGACTAATAGACGAAAATACTGAACTTTCTAAGAAAAGTCGAAATTTGGGTAGGTTGGACGTAAGTGTCGAGGGAGGATAACAGAGGATTTCTCGTTTCTACAGAAATGGAAAAAATCAAGATTATACAAGTATACGTTTTTGTATAGGTTACTCAAACAGAGTTGCGGCCTACAACGAGTATTTTCTAATTGTATTATTCTGTTTCTCATATGTTTCTAAATATACATATATCGGATTATAAAATAACCTCATTTATCAAATGAAAGG
This sequence comes from Heliconius numata, assembly GCA_016802625.1. NCBI lineage: Eukaryota > Metazoa > Arthropoda > Insecta > Lepidoptera > Nymphalidae > Heliconius > Heliconius numata. Next base: position 1,856,015 of record JAEBDU010013194.1, read on the forward strand.
TGAATGAAGAAGATTTACAGCCAATCTTTACGCAAGCGATGATTACACTTTCGTACATTATATCTCAAGGTCTCCTAATCTAATGTTGATGCTGAAATGACATTTCACAAATAATATTTTAAAATAATATTTTAAAAACAAATAAATTAGCTGTATCGCGTACAGCAAGGTAGGCAGAACGAACCTAGAGACACTCCGTTCCCCACTTTGCGCCGAATTTTTCGAGATATTGCGTGTTGAGTGGCGGAACTCAACGCTGGGCTTTTGCGTTGTCGTCCGACTGAAGAAATGAAAATATTAATAAATAATAATTCATTCCTCCGAGCTGGAATCGAACCCACAACCGTCCCATCCTTGTGCACCTACGCCACGACGGCCTCGAATATAATATTTTCGTTTGTGCAATAAAATAAACATGATTATCTACCGTACAACTAAAGTCTGTCGCAATTATAATGGACATTAGGTGAGAAGATGCTTATTAAGAAAGTAATGAGGATTTGACGTAATTCCATTTATTTTTACGGCCTGTAAACGGTTTTGTATGTAATAATTAATCTTCTTGAATGATTTCGGCCAAGGTGGTCAGTCTCAATGGAATTTGATAATAATAGAGTACATAACATAAGTTTTATGCGTAATCCTGTCTAGACGTTTTCATAGATTTCAAAGACTTTACTGATTATTACCAATTTATTTGATTAGTAATCTTAATGTATGATTTTACCCAACTTATATAAAAAACAGGTTAAGTGCGAGTCGGATCACAGAGGCTTCCGTCCCAATTTCAGGATTATAGGTCAACGAGAAGTAAGATTTATAAAAGTTACTAAATAAAAGCTACTTAATTCTGTGGGCGTATGCATTTTGTTTAAAATGAACTACAAATTTGAGGATGTAATAATGTTTGTTTTGTCTACGAAATATCTATACAATTTAAATTTTTGGATTTTTTTCTTTATTTGTAGTATAAGGTCTCACTTCATGTCAAATTTCATAACCGTCCATTCATGGGAAAGAGATTACGCGGCGAATTTCATATAAAATGCAGCAAAAACTGTGCGTAATTGATCTTTTTATTGCGGTGACTGCTTAATTGTTTTCTTTTATTCAAGTGACCATAGACAGATAGATAGAATTTCGGGTTGGTATGTCCACGCGATCTTGAGATAAATGGTCTTGACAGACAGACGAATAACAAAGTGGTCCTATAAGGGTTCCGTTTGTTCCTTCTGAGGTACAAAACCCTAAATATAACTAAAATTGAAAAATTATTACATTAGGTACATTGATGTCTATAATAAATAAATATATATTTTTATACTATTACCTATTGCTTTATTGTAATCGTATGAAAACCGATAAGATGTATGGATATCGAATTTGTAGTTCTTTGTAATCAAGCTCGAGAGAAATCTATGTATCGACGAAAATATATAAACATAAATTAAAAAAAGATTTATAGCGCCTCTGACACTGTAGTTTCTTTTTTAGAAATCCATCAAATACACTATAGTAATAATTTGTCTGCCCGTCTCTTATTATCGCTTACGAAATAAATCTATTTGCAATACTATGGCCACCATTGAGATTGTACCAAAAAAAGCTTCTAGAAAAATAAGTACTTTTTTAATTAAAAATTATACTTACTTTTAGAAATGCAATAATGAAAAACACTTATGTAATGAATGACATTTAAAAAACCATAATTAATTAGTAAATTGACGAGAGATATTATTTAATGTTTTTTAACATTTTTAATTATATATTATAGGTAGATATTATATCATAGACTACGGATAACTTACGTATAGTTTGCCTTACCCTACACACTACTGCTACTGCTACCGCGTTAAAATGTATGTAGACATACTTATGAAATGAAATGAAATTAAATGAAAATGAAATGAAAATTTATTGTTAAAAATATATGAATACAGTAATCAGATACAAATAAATCAATCCTATTTATTTCAACATTCTGATAATTTCACAATTCTGATAATTCAATTTCAATTTCAATTTTATAGGTGTTAGTAGAAGGTAGAAGAGGTAGAAGTTTCGCAACCCAAATATACCACTAATATTTAATTAGTTTTCTAAATATAACCCAATTAAGGATAAACTTTCCGTATTACCGATATCAAAATTGCAAATGTTATTCTAAGAAGCCAGACCTTTAGCAGACAATAGGTCGTCGACGCAAGGGCGGTAGCAGCGTCGCTGGGTCACGACTTCAAACACGGTCAAGAACGCAGCTCTCTAACTAAGAATTTGGCGTCTAGGATGTATTTTATACTAATTCATCTATTATATAAATACTAGTTCATTTGAGGCCAGTCGTGGCGCTGGGGTACAAGGATGAGATGGTAAATGCGACAGGTTGTGGGTTGAGGAATTAAATATTTAATGTTTACATTATTTGCTCTGATGTTGAGGCAAGGCGCTGCGTTGAGATCCGCTACTCAACACACAATACCTCTGAATTCGGCGGAAAGTGGAGAGCGGTTTGTTTTAACACTAGGCTCCCTCTGCTTATCTTGCTCCATGAGGGATTATTATTAATGCATCTCTTATATGGAATAAGACTAACGCATCTTTTTACGTGTTTAAAAATATGTTTTCCACTTTTTGTTAATATTAGTGGTTATTTCATAAAAAGTTAAATTTAAACTTACATGCAACATAAATGCAAAAGTAAAAAAACATAAACGGTAAAATAACATTAAAAAAAAAACCAATAACAAATATTCTCTAGTTTTTAAATCGCTAAAAAGAATAAGCACTCTCATCGATCTTAATACTTTCAATTTATCGCACTCTTAAAACAACCTGTATAAGCCGGGGTCAAGATCGAGGTTGAAAAATGACTACATGTGTTACCTTATTACCATATATAAGACGTTTACTCATAATATTGAAAACAGTTTAAGAAAAATGTCAAAAGAAGCAAATTAGATTATATTCTTAGGAAAAGACCAGTTCTTAGGAAAATAATAACGATTTACATAATTATTATAGTTTATTAGATTTTTAAATATAATTTGTAGCTAAAATCCCTTATAGTGGTCAATTATTGAAAATAAATAAGAAATTATCTTTATAATAAATGACACTATCGGACATTTTAGTTAAATAGCTACTACTAATGAATTACTTATATTTTTTTATGAATATTTGTGCTATAAAAATTACCAAAAGTAATAAATTTGAGTGTTATCCTAATAAAATGTAGCAAAACATAGGTTCATAGCCTGAAATTTGATATAAACAAGTTCAACGATTCACTCGCTCGCTATGTGTGAAATTACCATAGAAACTAAATAAAAGGTACTAAGTAAAATTATAAAAGTATAAAAAGTACAATATATATTTGGAATTTTTATTGAAGTAATAGCAAATTTGTATTTTAATTGCTACTTTACTTTACAAAGTTACGGAAAAATGCTTATTTTCTGAAGACATTCTTATTTTTGATAAGCTGGTTTGAATTAAAACTAGTGTATATAATAGGTGATGAGATGTCCATTATCTATCCAATGTCTACAACCAGAAACTGTCCTTTTCTCACATGACAGTGTATAAAAGGTAATAAAGGAAAACCTCTACATGATACTATACTCGTCGTACCGTCACTAAGCCAAGAGGGAATCTCCTTAAACTTTTAATATACATACTACGATTCTATAACATAATTTTGATATAAACATAAATATGTATATGAAATATGAGTCAATGGGTTACGTAAAGATGCGCGGGCGCACGCTCGGCGCGCGGTTTGGACGTGTGATGTGATAATAATGTAATAGAGTGATTGGTCTGCTCAAATTGTTTATCACGTTTAGTAACATGAAAGAAATCTACAATCATAGTTAGTGACAGGAAATTTTAATCAAAAGCTTTTTTTACAAAATGTGAAAATATTTTATTATATAAATACATATTTAACTTATTTATTAAGTTAGCTTCATGTTTTTCCAGTTTTTAGTAAGATAAGTCACATTAAGACCCATCCATCGTGCAACTACATAAATTTTTGTTATTTTCACGCTGTATCCCTCACAATACCTAGGATGCCTAGGAACCTAATGTTAAAACACTCTGTTACCATTAAGACCGTCCATTCCCCACTTTCTGTCGAATTCTTGTGGCATTGCGTGTTGAGTGGCGAAACTCAACCCCACACTTTGCGTCGTCTCCAGAGCGGGGAAAAGCAAATGTTAAAATTGCCAATCCTTCGAGCGAGAATTGAACCCACAACGGCCTCATCTACATTAAATGATTGGATTTATGTATTACTAAATATCAATAATACATTCATTGATTATACAAATAAGATAAAGTACATTAGTAAACACAACAAAATTTAGATCCGTAAAATTGTAGCGCTACGATCAGATATACTTATTTATGATATCAATAACAAGTTCAGCGGGCGATTATTCAAGCCTAATTTACTATAAGTCGGTTTTGCACTTTAACTTTACGCAGTAAGATTTAAGTTAAATTCGACAGTCGCCGCGATATAATCTTAAATAAGTACACGCTTTTCTATGAAACTTAGGTACCTACTGTTGAATTTATATAATCGGTATAAATATACCAATGATTTCCTAATCTATGTACATATAATTATTTCAATTTTCCTTGTTAACCTTCAGCTTCATGTCGTATTCCGCGGTAGGCACAGAGAGGCCTAGTGGTAAAACACTATGCTCCCCCATTTTCCACTGAATTCTGGAGGCATTCCGTGTTGAGTGGCGGAACTTAATGCCGCGCTTTTCCTCATTACCAATGCGTAGAAAAAAATATTAAATATTTCATTTGGGAAACCAGTCCAGTTCCAGTCACACTTGTGTCCCTCTGCGCCACGGCCGCAAAAGAAATGTGATTATCATTTACAACATTTATTTAGAAAAAAAAACTGGAACTAGTTTGGGAATAAAAAGGGTATTGCATTTAACGTGAACGCATATATGCGTTAAATAATATAAACATATATGTTTTGTGCAACAAGCACAATATATTCATATTTATTTAGTCATCATTATCATATTGAGTTGAATTCTGTTTCGCATGCAACTGCCAAGTCAAGTGCGAGTGAGGAAATACGTTAAATACGACATAGTGGTTAAAAATTAAATTAATAATTATATATTATGGAAGATGAAGAGAAAAATATGATATACTTAAAATATTTTCCGTGCGTAGAAGCAGGGTAAGCAGAGGAAACATGGGAAACTAGTATTAAACACTCTGTTTAATACTAGTCTGTTTTAACTCAACGACGTGCTATATTATTAACAATACGTGGTATTCGAATAAGGGGTAATCGAATACAGAACCGCCGCGTTGACAATCACACGCTTGTCTGCGCCACGAGTCAGAGTCAGTTAAGTTTTCAGTATCTATCGTTAAACAATTGAGTCATAGAAAACCATTTTAAAACAACGGTAAGTAAATTGTATAGCTATTTCGAATATCCACTTGTATTTAAATATCTGACCTATAAACCGTTGCGGCTCATGTCAAGTGCGAGCGTGACGCAACGTAACGGTGAAATAACGTGAATGTCACTACGAATAACGAAATGATGCGATAGAGACACTTAACAAAACAACTAAATACGACAACTACAGTAGTATAGACAATTAATTATCTACTAAATGTTTGATATATAATATATTTCTTAGAATAGGTCTGTATTGATTTCATTCGAAATTCAGACATTAAAGAGATTTTTTTTTAATTTTATTCATAAATAACGAATATTATTTATAAATCCTTATTACTTTGAATAGGGAAAGATTTTTTTAGGTCCTTGTTTTACATAAAATGCAAATATCGTGAAACATAAAATACCTTAACATAAGCAAATAAATACTCTTAAATTTACTTAGAATAAACTTACCATTTAATAATTTTTTATTAAGTAAGCAAATATAAGTTCGAGTTTGTCGGAAATATAAGTTCGAGGTTTGGAGAAGAATTTTATTGATAAAAATTTAAGTCTTACCATTAGAAATGTCCTTAAATGAAGAGTGAGCCTCTTAAATTTCACTGACATGTTGAAGTCTCTTTTGTTAACAAATAATCTGAAACAGAAAAGATAATATATGAGTACATTTTTAATCTCGCTTATGAAGATATTTATGTTTGTAGAGAAAATGTAGAGAAAAATCTCTGTTCGTTCATCTTTGAACTTCCGTTATTTACTTTCAGCCCATTTTCACACAACCACAAGTCGCCTGAGATACGGAGATCTCTATTTAAATATCAATTTTATAGCTGATAAAATAGTTTCAGATTTTAGCCTAAGATTACCGCAATCAAAACAATTCACAGTGAACTAAAACGAAAACTAAACTAAAACTCGTAACTCATTTTATATTATTGTTCTAAGGTTATATTTGATGTAATCAGTCGTTGGAAGGACAATCTATATCAACTACGTTATGCACGACACGTGTTTTTTCGTCACTGCCCTTAACTTTGTGGGTATTACAGCAATAAACCTCTGCTACATTTTTAACGACCGCCGACCATTGTCTTTTGTAACTCTTGCTTTTTATAGTTAAGCTTTTATAATCCTACTGTATTATTTATAATAAATTATATTAAAACTTATAAGCATTTATTACATAGGCAAACATGTAGTTTCATATTTTTTATCGAATTTCTAAAATGAAAGTTTATCTAATTATATATTTTTACACGCAGAAGGAAGCTGAGAACCTAATGTTAGTACCTTTCGTTCATTAAGATACTTCTGTTCTTCAGTTTCCGCCAGATTCTGGAGGCATTGCATGTTGAGTGACGGAACTAAACACTACGGTTTTCCCTCGTTATGTTAATTGAAATTAATTTATAGGATAGTTGTTACAAAATTGTTCAGATTATATTTTAATCAAATCAATTCCTTTTTGAAATATTGGCCTATCTTTTTCGATCCATTATTTTAATTATAATACAAGAAGGATAAAATGATAACTGAGTTTTGTCTCACACGTAATTTTTTTATATAGTTTTTAAATTTTAACTATTTAAAATTTTATATATAATATAATAATATTTTATTACTTCTCTATAAGAGTACTTTAATAGTACCAGAATAATAGTACCAGTTTATTGATTTAAGCTGCGTCATTGCGAAATAACGTAGAAATGAAGTTATAGTCTAAATTTCTTTAACTATTTATTATATTTCCTAAAAAACTAAGATGTCATGCATTTTTCAAATATTCGTGTTTTTATATTTATATATTGTATGCTTTATATAGTTTTTAACCTTTAAAAACTTAATTATAATTTATTAATTAATAAATTAGCGGCATTCATAAAATTATAATTATACTTTTAAAAGGTTAATTTTAACGCAGCAAGCTAATAACTAGTAGGAGGTTCTTGTAATAGATTTTGGATCATAAAACTAACAATAGGTTCGCGAGGCAGGTCGTAAACTAAGAGTAAATATTAAGAAACAATGTATCATATATTTCTCACGCTATTAGCACCTAAATATAAACTAATTACTCTTCATTTGTCCATGTCCATGTATCATATTACATTTTAAATGAGGAAAACTAATTTAAATTGCAATCAAAATTCTTGTTTCCAAAGAAGCGCGGGTTCAAATCCCGCTACGTCACTGGTAATTAGATTTTAAGGTATATCTATATGATATACTTAAATTTAAAGAATATGATAGAATAAGATCTATACAAAATTACCTATTATAAGCATATAATAAATATTCTTTATTGTGTTAAAATTATAAATTCATAGAAAAGACTTCAACGCGCTCACTTTTTATATTCCTATTATGTACAGGTTATTATTACAACCGTATATTTTTTTTAATATAATGAAATATTACATAAAGACAATAGATACTTAGATATTAAATTATTAAAAATAATTCAAATACATTTGAATAAATTTTTCGAAATATATAATTATGTACACTGAACTGTATACAAACACGCGGATGCGAAGTTAGTGTACTTTTAATTACCGTGTGATATTCTAGTGGAGTCGCAAAAACATACGAAATTGCTAATAAATCATATCTGTGCCGGATCTCAATAAAATCAAATTAAATATTTTATAAAATAAAAATATTCAGAATAAGCGTGAAGTAAAATAATGAAAACGTGAATTAAAAGCGAATACGTACATAATATACATAATAATAATACAAATTTGTTTATATTTTAGATGTATAATAGATATAGATAGTATAGAAGAACAATCGTATCGACTTCCAAACAAAAACTAAGAACTTTAACTAACACCAATGTTTATCCATAGAATAAACGACACCCATACCTATCTAGTCCGCACTTCGTACTAGCGCCCTTACACTACACAAGCACTTAAATAGACTTATCAAAAACGTCTAAAACAGATCTAACGAAGTCGAATTTGATAACGGCAAGTTTACGATCGTACATTGCATTCGCTTGGCAAGTCCACACGCAAGCAACCCGGTCGCGGCGCGCCGCGGTACTGACGACGAACCGAGCAGCAGGTCTCAGGTCCATCTAAACGCATAATCATGAGAGAAAGTATTCTCGATGATATATTTTTGTGTGAATTACCCAATAGTGCCTAATTTTTGCAAGAAGAATGCAGATGGGTTAGATTTATTAGGAGCAGTCGATGAACGTTTTGTTTTGGCTATGGCTAAGTTAGGGAAGGTTATGTATTTATTTATTTAAATATAATATGATTTAGTATCGTAATTTCCATTTTAGGTTCGTCTTGATACATAAAAATACAGTGAAATTTGTATCATTCATATATATTTGATATTTTTATCGACAGTATAAATAAATTCGATGTCAATATTAACATATTTTTTTCCTGTTTAGAATATTTACTGTTATTTGGTACTTAATGTACTATTATATATTATTAAGTAATGATACGTAAATATAACTACTAATGTGTTTTAATTTTTAATCAGCATCATTTATTTGCAATTTGAATATATTTTTTAAATATTTAAAATGTATGATTATTATTTTATTAAAAGATACAAAAAAACCTTATGAATAAGCGAAGTAAAGCGAAAATTATCTTACTTGTTCACTTTCGTTTTTTATATTACATTAGGATAAATTATGACAATATAACACATTGTTTCAATTGAGCCCAGTCGTGGCGCGCAGAGCCACAAACGTGCGACCGTAAACGCGGCAGGTCGTGGCTTCGATTCCCACTTGAAAAAATCAAATATTTCATATTTTCATTTTCTTGTTAACGTAACGAAGAAAATTGGCGTTGAAATCCACCACTCATAACGGTATCCCTGCCCTGAAAGGTCTTAACAGTAGGTTCCCAGGTTCCCTCTGCCTACTTTCCTACATGCGGGGCTGTATCCCGCACCCCAGAAGCTAAAAAATAGTAATAAAATTGTTTCATGTGACAGTACATTACACTTCAATCTATGTATGTGCTTCATAGTCGACTAGCTCTGCGCCTACACTTGACATAACCGGCCAACCTACCTATTTACTAGACAAAGAAAGTATTGTCCTCAAGGCTCCTTCGAAATAAATATGTTTTTTATTAAATAAGGGCCCTATTTCGAAATAAATATGTTTTTTTATTAAATAAGGGTGTCTTAACATTAGGTTCCATCTAGCTTAGGTTCCTGCTAGCGTGAAGCTTTTTTTAATTAAATAATTGCTTCCTTTACAGCGATAGAGTGATTTAGCTTTTGAATTATGAAATTTAATAAGGCGTTTTGATTCATTAAAGTAGTAAAAATCATTAAATTATAAGCTTTGGGAATTACTAAGTGAAGTTCCTTAGCAATCCAAGGATATACAGTACAGGGCCAGAGATTTATTTTATTATTTTTTGTTAGTATACGTATTCAACGCCATAAAAGCACTGTTACTTAATAACTATTTTAGAATTTGTTTGTGTATATTTTATAAAAGATTTTTTTCAAATTTATTTAAATTTACAAGAAAAATCTGGCTAAGATGAAAGCGCGCTAGAAAATGCACCGCTCATCTTGACCATTTGATCAATGAGATTAGATAATAATAAAAATCCCATTGGTACTTTTATATACATACTTAAAATAAAATAAATCAGCTTCACGCTGTATCCGACCCGCATTAGTGTAGGCAGAGGGAGCCTAGTGTTAAGACACTCCGGTCCCCACTTTCTGAAGGCATAGCATATTGAGTGGCGGAACTCAAAGCCGCATCTTTTATATACATACTTACACTTAATAGTAAATATATTTAGAAATGAATGAGTAACAAATCAAGTTTTGGCGATCAGTTAACACGTTTGCTCATCTCTGCAAAAGTGACGTTACGTAAATACACAAGGTCGTCGGTTCGTTGGTTCGTCTCGTGTTATTAGACTATTTGACTAATGTCAGACAGGCACGCTTATAATAATTTATTTTATCCTTACAATTTTGTAATTATATTTACATTTTGTGAAACAAATTTTCTTAAAAAAATTGGGGTTATTATTGAGAATTAATAATTAATTATTTAAAATATTCATTAAAATAATGAATTCAAATTCAAAAAAAATTAAAATATTCAACAATTGTGTGTAATTTATGTACCGTATACACAATCTTCAGGTACGAAATATCAGACATTTTTGTATGTACATTTCAAATATCTACAGAAAATTACAATAAGACATACACGACTGACATAGTGACATACAAAGAATTCGGTGGTAAATGAGGAACAGAATGTCTTAACACTAGGTTCCCTCTGCCTAGCCCACTGTGTGCGGAATACAGCGTGACGCTAAAAAAAATAAATGAAAATTAAAATATTTAAGTTGTATCACAAATACGCCCGGATATTGTATCATATATACAGATGTATCTTTAAGATAATGTCGCTCAAAGCCTTGACATTGATACAGAAAATATTATACGATTTCTTTAAGATCTTAATTTAATATAGATAGATATCTAATATTAAAATACATGTCAAAATATAAGGGTATTCCCCGACTTTACTTTTCTTCATTATCTAGTACCTAATAACATAAAATGAAGTGACAAATAATATAAAATATTTTAAAATATTCCTTTTATTTTTATACGTACCTTACATGACAGTATTTGAAGTGGTATAATAACATTTACCGACTTTATATAAGTAGGTCTAAAAGAATAATAATAATTATAGATAAGTGGATGAGTGTGAAATATGTTAAGCATGTTAAATAAAGCCTAGGTGTTGCCAAACAGTATTGTTTAAGTCCTAGCTCTCAAAGTGTTAGTGCCAGTCACTCATTAGCGAGGAAAATTGTGAAAATCTTTGAACAAGAATTAGTGTAGCTTGTAGAAATTTGTCAAACTCTGCGGTAAGTGTGCATACATAGGTATTTAGTTTTATAATAATACTAAACGTAGTGTATGCAACGTTTGTGGTTTGGAATTTCATTTACAGATTTTTTTTTGTATGTGTTTCAAATATAAATATTTTCCTTGTATGAATGTAAGCTATGTGGCTCTAAGAACTCTCTCTAAGTAAAGATTCTTACTGTCATAAGTGGCAGTAGAAGTGGTATCAATTAACAATTTTAGAAAAAAATAATTATACTAGAGGATATTTTAGCTTACAGGGACATTTTGTGGTTGTATTTACCTTAAATATATTAATTGATGATATCGATCCCCACTTTAGGGCGACTTTATACGAATTATTGTAATTTCCTTGGTATGCTAAAATAAAGACCGGTATTCAGTTTTATTAACTCTGCAATACGAGTATATTGATGTTGTTGTCTCTACCTTACTATACTTGTAAGCATGAGATACGTGAAACTAAAATAATTAATTTCCAAAATGTCACTATTTTTTATTCATAAAAGCGGTTTAGTTGGATTTCTTCAGATGTTCTAATAACATAGTCTATAAAAGGAGTTAAATGACTTTCCCTTTTTATTCAGATCGCAGTCGTATTGACGCGCTGTGAATAATAAATGTATCATCTTTGCAATACTCGTGCATCCAGCGTGTTTCCATTGTATATAAAAAACGCACTTTTATTATATATACTAGCGGCCCCCCGTGGCTTCGCCCGCTTGAACTACATGATTATTCATTTAATAAACAGAATTGACAGTCAAATGTGTTGATGTCAATGAATAATTTAATTTACTCGTCAAAAACAACATTAAATGTTAAATTATTGATTTGAGTAAGAATTTATAATATTCTTTGTAAAATAACTTGTGTTCTTCAATTGTGTGATAAGTGGCGAAACTCAACGCCGTGGTTGATCTTGACGTCTGTTCCCATTAACAATTCACAATTCTGTTCTCCAATTGTGTGATGAGTGGCGGAACTCAACGCCTAAGAAGAAATTAAAATATTAAATATTTCATTTCCTCGAGTGGAAATCGAACCCAAAACCTGTTGCGTTCACGGTCTCTCTCCTGTGCCCCTGCGCCACGACTAGCCTCCTGTGTTTATTTATTAGCGTTAAATGTTTCATCATTCTCATCCTCATGACAGTAGCATTTGTTTAACATTTAGAATTAGACACAGATAAATAAGCTGAACTAAAGCTTTAGTCGTTCGCGTAACATTTCAATAAAATGGTCTTAGAAACCTATATTATGGCCTAACCTATATTCTGTATTAGTGACCAGTAGTAGTATATGTATGTGTGCACAACAGTACGACTGCAACCGTGGTTTTGGGTTCGATTAACACATAAGGAAATGAAATATTTAATATTTTAATATTCTTGCTCTGGTATCGAGGCAAAGCGCTGCGTTGAGGTCCGCCACTCAACAAGCTTTATTCAAGAATTCGGCGGCAAGTGGGACAACGAAGTGTCTTAACACTAGGTTCCTTCTGTCTGAAGTTCGAACCCACACTCGTTTGCAGTCAGTCACACGCTTGTGCTACTGTGCCAAGACGGCCTCAGCGTGTAGCATGAAGCTATAATATACTAAATAGATACATTTCCCCAAGAACTATGAAAAATTAGGAAAAATATGAAACAACGCTTGTATCACATCTCGTATCGTATCAAAACATGTGGACTAACAATACTTATGTAAACTGCGTGGGAACGCATGCACGGCGTACGTTTGTATGCAAGAACTAGACCGCCGGAACTACCATCCGACTCGTGCATAGAGTTATATCGCGGAATATAAACGTTTTATTTTTAAATTTTAGATATCTCTTTTTGAATTGAAATATACTGATTGAAATAATTTACTGGAGAGAGAGACAAAGAAATAAATGAGGAAATAATTCATTTTAATAGTTCAACTTCAAAGTAATAAAATTAAACTGAACAAATAATAAAAATAAATTCAAAGAAATATGTCCATTCGAGAATCTTTCTTGACCTTAGTCACAAATATTCCCTTTGTTTTTTGACCTCAGCTTTCAATTAGCATCCTATATTCGGAAGTGAGTGAATGGTAAAGAAATATCATTGTTCTATCAAACGTTGCTAATCCGTATATCCGTTTATCGCCTTCGTCGTGGCTCACAGCGAGTGACTGTTAACTTGACGGTTGTGGGTTCGATCCCCACTCGAGGAAGTGAAATATTTATTTACGTTTATATTTCCATTTTTTCGCTCTAGTGTCGAGGCAAAACGCAGCGTTGAATTCTACCACTCAACACTCAATGCCTCCAGAGTTCGGCAGAAAGTGAGGAACGGAGTGTCTTAACACTAGGTTCCCTCTGCCTACCTTGATGTGCGCGGGATACAGCGTGAAGCGGATTTAATTTAATTTCTCCAAGTAACAATTGAAGTTACGACCATCGGGCACGCTCCTACAGCCTGTCCCATATATCAAAAATTTTGAAATAAAAAATATATTTTCTATTGTGTTTAGTTAAATTGTCTTTAAAAACCTGAATAAAGTTGATACTTTGAATATTTTTATGTATTCATTTATTTAATTGTATGAGACTGTCAGTAGGTACAAACTACAACTTTAAATTTTATGTTAAATAAAACATATAAATCAGGAATCATTTATTTATTTATTATTTATTACAATACAATAAGTCACAATAAATTATCTATTAATTAGACACGTATCTAACACTAAGGTACAGATAGGTTGTAATTTAAAATATCAAAAAACATTCTTCGATTTCTATTCAAAATTAATTTTTACTAAAAAAACATATACTTATATATAAATAGTATCATTGAAATATAGATTAAAAAAATCTTAAGATGTTTAGGAATATTTCTTAATTTTGTTTAAATTTGTATCAAAGATTATATTTGGAGAGGATTTATTAATTAACAATAAAGCTCTCTAGTTATATTTTTATAATCGAAAAATGTTTAATGACCTATATATCAGATCTTTATAATATTTTTACTTGTACATTTGTGACCAAAAATGTTTGAATAAAAGCTATCCTTTTATAGAGAAATATTTTTATAATTATAATATACTTATTATATAATTTTCCTCAAGTGCTGCCCGACCTTTGATTTAGTAGTAAAAAAAAATGTATTCAGAATATTTTTTATCTGTAGTGCATATTATCAATTATGGCAACATTCATGTCACAACAAAACAATACATTATCTATCTTAAAAATTTAGCACTCGTCATTCCAACACTACGCTAGAAGAACATCAATTTAAATACTAACACGACGTATATGTAGTTTTAACGCACTAGGGATGTGAAATAATTATTTAAAATCTTTTTTTATACTAAAATATTAAAAATAAACTATATGTTTATTTTGACAATGCTGAAAATACTGAAACAATTTTCAAATATAATTTTGACAATTTTGTTAAGAAGTCGTACATAATAGTATAAAAGATTATATAATTTATTTAAATAGGAAAATGTTTGAAATCTCGTTTTATAATTAATTTTCAAAAATAAACAGTTCAAAAAATAAGAACATGAAGAAAACTAAAAGAAATTATCATGATGTATTTTAAATATTAAAAACAAATTGAAAGATCAAAAATATTATAAATAATCATTCCAATCCACTAATGCTGTGTCTAACAAATATCGACTAACTTTATATTAACGACAAATAAATCTTTCGCACGATTAAACTTTAAAATTTTGCAATTTGCAAATAAGTTTAAAGGCTATTATATAACTGAATAACAATCAATAAACAAAAAGGATTTGGTCCTTAGAATACTTTTGAGTAAACAAGGTACATAACGTAAAATACTGTTATGTTATATATATTTTTTATACATATTAAAAATATTTATAGAAAAATGAATTATCTCTTTATACAATGTGTGAGGACGAATGTATAGGAATATCAATTTAAGCCAATTACGAAGAAAAAAAAAATACATTTGAATTATATAGAAGCAATACAGCAATTACCTTTTTTTCTAAGTTAACAACAATATTATATTTAATTTTAAGATATTTTTGCATATTAAAAAGTTTTTTTTACTCTGATTACCCTACTAGGGATAGAGCGTGAAGCTAGATAAGATAGATAAAGTGCTTATTTTATTTCCATAAGCCACCGTTATATCTTGGTTATAATAGTTTTATTATATCAAAAACTTATTTTATTTAATTTTCCCAAGTGTGAATTGAGATTGTTTTATTTGCTTCTATATGATTCATTGGATCTAAAATCTAGATCTTTGATATATAATATAATAATATATGTATTATCTAACTTAATCGTACAATCAAGCAAAAAACAACATATCGTAATTTAAAATCACATAAAATAAATCACAACAACTTAACAAATTTCTATAATACAAATATTTATTTAAAAAAAAACTACCAAGAGATATATTAGACAAACAACATTTTTTATTTTAATTCATATCTTATCATCTGCTCTCTATTGAGAAAATATATTGAAAGTTTCCTTCAAAAACTATTGAATTTTTTAAGGAAAATTTCAATTAACAATTAACTTATTAAAAGCATTGTTTTAAAAAAATCGCCTAATGATTTTTTTTTCTAAATATTGTTTGATGAATTAAATTATTAAAAAAATTGAGAAATGAAACATTTAAATAATTTTAATTTAGTGACAAAAGTGTATTCAAATTAAATATATAATAATAATAAATCTAGCAAGTACAATATATTATTATATGTTAACTATGCTGGATACTTAGTAAATACAAAGAACATCTCAACCCGTATACCAAAGCAAATATAAAAAAATACATATACTTTATACAATATAAAGATATTATTAATTACAAGAAATCAATAAATAAATGAATTATGAAGAAAATTCTATGAGATAGTTCCAAGTGAATTACATAGAAAAATAGTTATGTAAGGTGGAACATTTAGCACATAATTAAGCAGTCAATTTTCAGTCTAAATAAGGGGCCATTTGTATATTACGCCAAACCAATTTCACGTTATTTTGACTCCCTCCCCGCTTGTCACATGTGTAAGACAACCCACAACCGTCGTGTTTACAGTCACACACTGTTTCACTGCGCCATGA
Organism: Heliconius numata; assembly: GCA_016802625.1. Classification (NCBI taxonomy): domain Eukaryota; kingdom Metazoa; phylum Arthropoda; class Insecta; order Lepidoptera; family Nymphalidae; genus Heliconius; species Heliconius numata. Next base: position 1,872,486 of record JAEBDU010013194.1, read on the forward strand.
CGGCCTCTTCATATTTTAATACTAATATATATTTTAAAATGTGACGTCACACAATGTCACACATCGTTGACCCCCTTGACGTGTGACGTGACATCATTGATGGATAGCCCCTTATAGAAAACAAATGCATATTCCCTGTTTTAATCCAATCAATGAATTATTAATTAGCAAAAAAAAGCGTAAATTAAAACTAAGATTTATTTGGTGATATATGATTTATATGGTGAAATTTAAACTATATATTATAATATAGAATGGGAAGTAAATATATATTTTTCATTATTTTATAAGATTTCAAGAAAGAAAAAAATCCACAAAGAAGCTGAAGTATATAATACAAGTTTTAATTTATTTAGATCATAGAATATATGTATCTATTTATATAATATCATATAAATGTATTTAAAGATGGATTGTAATGAGTACACAAAAAGAGACTAGAATGTACCGCTCAATGAACCGTATAGGATATGTCACACCTTACTGTGTAGTGTAGTGTCACACAAAAAAAATACTATATCATATATTATTTATTCGGTGGGCGCATAAATATCAATAAACTAAATAATAAATATATTATAATGAAAATTACTATTTTATTCTCATAGAAAAAAAATATGAATAGTAAGATGAACTAATAGAAGCATTTAAAAATTAAAGTCCTATATACATTGCGAAAAACACGTATTAAAAAATATAAAATTATGGCTGTATAATATTGATAATTTGCCTTAATTGAATATATTGTAAAGTGTGACACTACATTCACATTATCTGTCAAATTACTGTCATTAACTGTCAATGTCATAATTGCTAATTTATGTTTAGGGTACCGTATTCAGTATGTTTCTGTTCTCAAGAGACTCTTTTAATGCATAGAACAGTTGCAATTGTTGTTCCAGCTTCAAATTGTACACCTGTGATAAAAAAATAGAATATAGGTTAAAAATAATTGTATCTTATTAGATATAAGTATTAAATATTATAGATTGATTAAAAAATTTAATGAATGAAATTTATCGTTTTACGTACGACAGGAATTTAAATTATGTTGAGGATATTAGTTACGAGATTATTATTAGTTGAACCCAGTCGTGGCGCGGCGGCACAAGCGAACGACTGTAAACCCGTCAAGTTGTGTGTTCGATTCCCACTCGAGGAAATGAAATATTTAACATTTTTATTTCGTCGCTCTGGTAACGAGGCAAAGCGTGGTTTTGATTTCCGTCATTGAAAATTCATTTTTAGTTGTCAAAGCACTTTAACAAACCTGTTGCAACAACTTCTGCGGTGTGGCCGTGCGGATGAAGCTCGTTATATAGACATTGACAAAGGTGGCCATTAGGAACTGACAGTCGAAACGGTCCATTATACCACCGTGGCCGGGGATCACGTCACCAAAGTCCTGGGAACGAGAAACAAAATATTAATATTTATTAAAATAAATTATAATTAACATACTAACAATATATTGTATACATGGATATCACATTACAGTTCTTTCAATCGAATTATTATTACTTAATTTTTATGCTGACGAAATTTATTACTACGTTAAAATAAGTTTGAGTTATAATTTTTTTATGCTCACTTAATGTTAATTCACTCCGTTATCCACACACCGTTCGGAACATTGCAGGTTAAGTGGTGGAGCTCAACGCCACGCTATGTCTTGGTATCAAAGCGAGGAAATGAAAATAATTAATTCCGTCGAGTGAAATCGAATCCCAATCTGTCACGTTTACATGCCGTACTTGACGCTGTGTGCCTGAGTCAAGCCGGCTTCTATTTATGTTATAATTAGAATTACGTAACACATTATATAAAAACACTTAATAAGCAAACCTTAATCTTGAAAGCGCGTTTAAATCCCGAAGCAAAGAATCCTCCAAACGGTCCAATGACAGAGCTGAAGATACTGAGAGCCAAGGAGTGAATCATAAACGGGTACATAATCAATTTGTCGCGGCCGAACTGAAAGTAACAAATAAAATATAAGCATTAAAAAAAAATATCAAATTAAAATTCGTAAAATTTTTATGTATTAAATAAAAAATAAATAATAAAGATTTTTTTTACATTTTTTGCAGTTAAAATATCGAAACAACCTAACTAGAGGTATATTTGTATATATTTTTTACCATTACCCAAAAGGTGAACACAGATCATACAATACTCCCAAGGATATTCAATATTTCTAAGAATATTGGCAATTTATGGCAATTTATGATTGATGATGTAAAAATACAACTAGCAAAATAAAAGCTATAATATATAACTCTCTTTTTACCCGGCTATGTTCCACAGATATATAAAAATAATAATAAAAACAAACAAGTTAATTAATCAAAATAACTCACAACTTTCATAACGGAATGTAAGAACTGCGGTGGATTGTACTCCTGAAGGCGGAAGAGGGAAGATGGCTCACAGTCCATTGTCATACGTCCCAGAGACTCTGAGTATTCGATCGGACAAACCAGGTATGGGTATTGAGACATCATGTAGGCTAGCTGAAAATTATGAACGATTTTTATTTATAACTTAATAACGCTGTAGAAATTAAAAACACAACGTGGATTTTAACCTGCGTCTCTTAGACTCCGTACTGAATAAGCATTAAGTTTCTCTTCTTAATAAAATATAAATAATATATACTAACTAATTACTTCGCATTAAATAGTCAATAAAATTAATTTATATTAAAAAGCAATTTTCATAATTTTAAAAATATTTGTTGTTCAGTATATATTATAAAATCTCCAAGATTAATTAAATGCACGCAATCGCATGGAAAATCATCATTTATTCATGAAAAACTGTATTTGTTTTTTAAGTCTTATTATATTTAGTTACGCCATCTAAAGACAATATTTAAAAATAATCCAAAAGTAAAATAAAGCAAAATAGAGAATGAAATAATTTTCTTGCAGTCTGTCTATCTGTTAGGCTATTAATTAATTTTTAGCAGTTTATTCTATTGTTTAATGCGTAGAAAATGTCAGTTATTTCAGTCAACCGGCTCGTAGGTATATGCATAAACTAGCGGCCCGCCCGCGGCTTCGCCTGCGTGAACTACGTTATTATTAATTTCTGTCTCCATGAGTACCTACGTCCTAAAAGTGACGTCCATGCAAAATTTGAGACTCCTAGCATTTGTAGTAACGAAGTTTCATATAAACTTTCAACCCCAAAAAAAATCCCTTAAAAGTCGAGTATTGCAAATTCCCGTCTTAGCGAGCACCTACGTCCTATAAATAACTCGTATGTAAAATTTAAGATTCCTAGCACCTGTAGTTTCAGAGATTTCGTGATGAGTGGGTGACCTTTCGATTTTATATATATAGATAAATAATCAATAGCATACCACAAGGCCAAAAACAACAGTGGATACGCCTCCACCGATAAATCCTTCCCAGGTCTTCTTGGGACTAAGCTTAATAAGAGGAGTCTTGCCGAAGAAGAAACCGAAGACATAGGCCATTACATCGTTGCAAATGATCATAGACACCGGCACTATGAACCAGATTAGACCTAGAAAAAGAATAACATTGTTTTAATAAAATAGTTTATTGTTATCAAATCTTTTAATATCTACTGGTAAAATCTTATTATAATATTATAGTATTCAATTTTTACAATAAAAAAAATTGGTTTAAGAAAAATCAACACAAAAGAAATAAGGCGAATAAATGAAAATGAATAAATAAATACTAACTAAAGATTACCTGCATAAATCTGCTTGTTTTAATTTATACCTACAGCATAATATTACGGACACAATAGAAGAAAATAAAATACTTGATAATTTTGAAAAACCTACCATGAGTTTACATAAAGCAATATACAATTAACATACAATACAGATGCACGACCGTCTGTTATTTGAATAAATTTAAATTCAAATTACTCAAATTACTTTGCCAGACCTTATACCAAATGTAACTTAGAGCTATAAAAAATAAATTACATTTTTACTTAATTATGTAATACAGAAATGCTAATCAAATTTGTTAGATTGCGGGACTCAATGCCGCGCTTTGCCTCGACACCAGAGCAAAGAAATAAAAATTCTAAATATACAATTTCCTCGAGTGGGAATCGAACATGAAACTCGTCACGTTTGCAATCAAACGATTGTACCCCTGGCAATATAATTTTACATAAACTGTATTATATAAGTATAAACATACAAATACACGAATATATTATATGTACATATGTTAACCATGAACAAATAACCATTTCAAAGACATCCATATCAAAACTCGATAGCTGTAGAGCAAAGTAATTGACAGTTAAATGAAATGTTCACTTGAATGCGTCGTTCAGTATCGTCGTAGGCTATACGTCCGCTACTAGTGATTCTTAAAGTAGGGTACAAACAATAAATTGTATACAACATAAAAGCCTTCCTGGCACTTCTAATAGAGAAAATAGGGATGGACACAAAAAAAATCAAGAAATATCACTTAATTTAAATTTTATAGGACGCTACAGTACTCCGTGGTCACAGGATGACTGAAATATGGACAACCGTAAACGTAAACAGTTCGAAATGTCACTTATAAAATGTATTACATATAATATAATACTATTATAATACGTTATTAATTCAGTTAACACCTAAAGAACTAGCTATTTTAATGTTCCATATAATAAATCAATTATATCTTAAGATTTTTAGTACATCTTATCATTCGTTCTCATGTTTTAGTGTACTAGATATCTACACGTTTCATGTATAGGTACGTTATTTTTATTACTATTGCATATATAACGAGTTGCTCTTTTTATATTGCTATTGTAAACTCGAGACCATTATATACGAAATAAGCGCTGAGTTTTCAATTTTAATCAGAAAACAACAATATTTTATTAGTTTAAAAACCTGTGTTTTTTAAATAATTTATACAGAAAAAAGTTTTATCTAGCAAATAAACGGATAAAAAGAGAGAGATAGTGTCAAGACACTCCATCTTCACTTTTTAACCAATACCGAGACATTTGCTCTGAGCGGCGGAGCAGTATGTCTTGTCAGAGCGGAGAAATATAAATAACTAATTCCAGAGATCGAACCCACTATCATCATGATTGGCTTCTCTACTTATAATAATGAATATTATAATTGTTTTCCCAAAGAAACAAAATATATTTTATACTCAGCTAATTAATCATTGTATACCTACCGTAACATGAAAATTGTAACACTTTCATTAATAATACAATAAGAATACAGGAGAAGAGAAAACCATACCGCGTCTAAGAATAGCTTATTGTTTGTGAAGCAACGAAGCAGTATTGTATGAAAATGAAATATAATGTAACTACGGACGCACCAATTTAAACTGCTTCATCATCGCTTGAATATGTGGAAAATATTACATACAAATACAAGTTGTAAATCGGTGTGTTAGTAAAATTTACAGTGTATGTAGGTTATTGGCTCGTTGATGAATATCAAAGTTTTTTTTTAAATAGGTCCTACTACAAAGTTCATTTATTATTTTAAGATACACAAGTGCGACGTAATATACCTAACAAAGAAATGAATGTAATGCTTTTATAAAATGTCAACAAATGAGTGGGAATTGGAGAACAATCACAGTTCAATCTCTAATGGAAAACGACATTGTGCAAAACAATATTTACCAGTCAATTGCAATTTGGATCTATAAATTAATTTAACAGCGGCAGCCGTTAAATTAATTTCCAAAGCCGTTAAATCATCCAAATTGCAAGCTAGGTTCCATTGAAAGAAATAATGGCATATTACGACCAATTAAGTAATATTATATGTATGTGTTTCTTGAATGCTATGCTATTATACCATAAAGCTATAGTATCTACGTACAATTATTATTATATTATATTCAAATAACGTCACTACGCGATTATAAATTTATTATTCGAGCTCATTCTGGTTTCAACTCCGAGGAAGAACCTAGTCTCCGCTCTCCGCTTTCCGCCTGGATTTGAGACAACGTGTCGGCGGAATTAAACGCTGCGTTGTCTGATTATTCCGGAATACAGGTTACCAATACATAGATATATTATAATTAAACTATAATCTTTCTGTAAGTTAAAGGCTATTGACTCCTTATCAATGTGAGAACGTAACTGTGGTTGGCTATTCTATACTTATTCGAATTAATAAAATAAATATTTTGCTATTTACATGTTTTTAAAAAAATATATGCTTGGTTATTAAACAGCAAATATGCAGCAAATGATAGCAATATATATAATTTACTGCATTATATTTTTATTTCAATCTTCCACTTTTGCAAAAATACTAATAATACAAAATCTGAAACGAAATCATGTATTTATTACTTTATATTATAAGTATACTCCTTCCTCCTGGCATTAATCCCGGCTATTGTCCGGGTATGCCTTCCTACTCAACCTACTCCACTTTGCACTGTCTTTTGCGTCATTATAAGTACATATACTATTAGAATAAAAATCCATAAAAATCATATGCTTCCAACCATTTTTTGCTTATTCTATTTTTTTGAGATATCGACGAATTTATCTTGTAAGCATAACGTTAGCACATGCTAAACAAAATGTTGAAAGAACTGCTGAAACGCTACTTCATACGAAATAATAGACGAACATCAAAAAAATGCTTACATCAGGCAATAACACTGTATTTCTATTACATGTGCACTCAATTTTATTAACTATGCAGTAAAAATTAAAAGCAATTGAAATTATTGCTTATTTATGTAGCCCCAATATACAAATTGTATAAAAGACCAGTTTAGTGTCCATACGTACGTGATCTCTCTTACAATTTTGTCTAAGACTCTCCATTCTCTACTTTCCGGTTTAGAGCTACTGAGTAGTAATTTACGTACGTTATTTAACTAGATTATTTAAATATTTACATTAACATTAAGGAAGGAAGTACACACACATGTATCAAACTTCCCGAACGTGATTTTTATTATGGTTTTCCTTCTTTACATTAAATAAAAATTTAACTATAACACAGTGACAAAAAAATCAAAAAATCAAATCTCCTAAGTCAATAGTGTAAAAAATGTTTAAAAAATATTGCATACATTTCAGTATTCGATACATAACTTATCATAAGTTATTTTGGTCAAAATTATGGCTGGCGTGGGTAAAATCATTTATCCTATATCCAATAACGTCCATTCTATCTATAGGGTTGTCTATCACCTTTATAAACGCGTAAAAATAACCTCGGATGACCTTAAACTTATTATTAGACATAATACTCAGTAATATTTACCCTTATCGGAAATTTATTTTTATATCCATTACTTCATGTAAAAACATTTTTTAGCTTCGCGTTGTATCCTCGAAATATCAGGATAGGCAGAGGGAACTTGTGAACCTAATATTAAGATACTGTTCCCCATTATGACACTTCCCAATTTCCGCTGAATTCTTTTAGGCATTGCGATGCATTGCGCATTCAAGTTGTTTTGAGTTTCGGAACTCAACGCAACGCTTATGTTACCAGAGTGAAGAAATGAAAATAATAAATATTTTATTCGACCGAGTGGGAATCGAACAAACCACACCCACAACCGCCGATTACAGACGCATACCCTGCACCACGATAGAATTATTTTCACAAACAAAACAAATAAATAGTAAATGATAAGCGGCAGCCCTAGTAAATGACCTAGTTGAGTCGAGCTCGAGAGGCTTCCCGTCCCTGACAATCAGCGTACACGCGGCGACGATGTGTCAGATTATTATCTATAGATAGTAACTGACATTAAATGGTTTATTTACAATGGGTGGAGACTAACTTTTTCTAAATCAGAAAAGATATAGTATTTTTTTGTAAATAAATGCACTCAATCTGTTTAAACACTCATATTTACAAAAATATACGACTAGAAATATACGACTCATATTTACAAAGTACTGAGAGAGTCAAAAACATTATTTTCCTTTTAATTTGGCTGAAGTTGAGTAACAAAATAAAGATATAGTATTTACTTAATTAAATAAATTTTAGAGACATTTAAATTCAAATAACACTCATATAGTGATAGAAAAAGATACTACAGATCATGATATCATGTTATCTCACGAGACTGTATATTTATGTTTTGTTTACAAATAGCTTTCTGGTCATTGCACCTAAGAATTGTAGCGTGTTTGATTCCCACCCAAAACTATTATCATACAAAAACTATATAGAGACATAGCTGTATAGCAGTTGGTCTGACTAAATACTCGACTCGATTAAATTCCAGGGTTAGGGGTACGGAGGGAGACGAATATACAAAAAAAAATATCAATAAAATATCCTTTCTCCCGATCTTACTAAATGAGAAGCGGTGTTGGGTTGCGCCATCCATCATGCAAAGCCTAGAAGTGTAGAGCCCAGTGACTTAACAGTAGTATCTCTCTGCCTAAAAGCTAGATATACAAAATAAACATCTCAAAAATGTCTATTGATATTCCTTAAGCAAATAACGTTAGGGTTTTTTTTAATATAGCCTTATAACTAAATTATTAACTTTGATACGTAATGAATTATAAATATGTATAAATCAGTTAAATCTTGTCCTTGCTATACGATTTATACAAAAATAGATTTTCCTTGTAAACATTACTACGTAATATTATTGCATCGGTTCGACGCGACGGTCTAAGCAATATAAATTTATTTTTCGACGATTATTCTTTAATAAGGCAGTTTAGAATTCACACCATACTGTTAATAGCTAGTGATATGTTGTTTAGACACTAAAATCAAACAAGACCAGTAACTGTACTGTAAACGACAGGTTATGGTTTCGATTTCCATTCGAGGAAATAAAATATTTAATATTTTTATTTCCTCGCTCTGGTAACTAGACGAGCCGCGGCGTTGAGCTCCGCCAATTAACACGCAATTGTGGGGACTTATTGGGAACGAAGTGTCATAACATTAGGTCTCCAGGTTCCCTCTGCTTATCCTGCTATGCTCGGGGAAAAGCGTTATCCTACATAATGACGATACGGCACAGGTTTATTTTGTACTCTGATAGAGATATCTCAATCAATTTTGGAACGAAATATTTTTTCTTATGTATTGATATACCTACTTGGATAAATTCAAACTTTATCCAGAAATGAATTATTATAATAATAGAAAAAAATATTAACAGGAATGACCAAACACACGACTAAGGACAATTTATATAAGAATTTCAAGATAGCAGTAATAAATGTAAACTATTCTCGTTAAAGATGTAATACGTGTGCATACAAACACGTGTTGTGCAAGATTGGCCTTCATATAACGGATAAGACCTTTTTTTAACCAACGAAATATTCTCCTTATATATGGTTTCAACATTATTTTTTACTATATTACGTGGTCTCTACAGTAAAAGTTATTTAAATTAAAATATCATTTCGTGGTCAGCAAAATCAGTAAAAGTGAATCTTAATGGTCTAAAGAAGTAACTACCATTATTTTTTTTAGCTTTTCGCATCCTGCAAATATCAAAGGAAGTATCATTTTATGTCATCATGCCATTTTATTTTACTAAATGAGAAAAATAAAAATAAATGTCTTATTATTCCCCCAAGTTGAAATCGAACCGTACACGAATATAATGATATCATCGACCTATAGTATCTACATTTCTCCTTTTACTAAATATACGAAAGTATCTATAGAACAATACACATTTCGATATTTTAGTATATTTCTGTAATATTTTCCGAATAATCTCATAAAAGGTTTCGTAATCAGACACACCGACAGCCTCGCATAGCCAGTACTTGTGTAATTGCTACATTCACTCTTTTACTCGTCTATTAAGAGGTTGTTTATATGTGCAATTACATATCATTATTATGTATAGTACCTACACTACGGCACCATTAATTAAAAAGACTGACATTTAGCATATCGTTTAAAATTTTCTAGATATAACGATATATTGTAATATTATTTGTAGATAAATAACAAATACTTATAAGCTGCTGTGGCATGTTGATAGTTGTCATTGGTAGAAGTCATTTTAGGTATAAACTCCATTCAAAAAACAATATTTGGCATTTTTTTTTCTGCTATAGCCTTTTCATTCCTGCTGAGATTGAGTGTATAGATCTCCATACACTCAATCTCAGCAGGAAATATAAAAATATCAAAAGAACCGACATCCGATAGAAATAATACTTATTTAGAAATATATTCCTAGCTATAATAATACAATTAAAAATATTTTTATATTAATAATTACTATAATATACAAGTTTACCTTCAAATATATTCTGTATAATGAGATAGCTCTGAGTGACGACAATGAGTAGAGCGACGTGGGTCCAGGCGAAGAGGCTGAATTGGCGCATGTAGTATCGTTTTACCAGAGACAGAACGAACCAGACGAATCCCACGCAGTACAAACTGAACGATATGAAACGATGATAGGTCACTAGGAAGCGGAGATAATCCTAGAAAAAAATCAATTTATATAGTAAAATTTGTGCGTGTCTTAATACAATTGATATTGGTGTACGATTTAAAAATGTGCGTGCAGCTTCACGCTTTTCCCGCGTATAGCAGGGTAGGCAGAGAAAATCTAGTGTTAAAACACTCCGTTCCCTGTTATCTACCCAATTCTAAATTCAGGCTAAATTTACTATGTAGTTGTTACCAAAGTAATTGATAAGCCAGCTATTATTTATTTGTATATTTTATTTGATTTTGGACATAATATGTATTTCATCTAAACCTAATCCATTTTAAAAGAAACTGTTGAAAACTTGCAATCACGCTATTACCATACCTAAGTACCTAACATAAAGGTTATCGGATTTGGCTCGAATCCCGTTAATTAATTTAACCTCGATTCTTTTATCTAGACAAAGTTAATTTAAGTATTTTGACGGCGTTAAGGTCGAAATGTCAATTTTACTTTAGTCACCACGTGCTTGACGTATCGAAATTAGATTAATTAAAGTTTCAATGCATATATAACAGAAATATTATAATATTTATATATAGACAAAGAGGACTCTTTATATATAAAAAATGCATTTTATCACTGCAATTGTAGTATATAGAGATATTCCATCAAATAAAAATATATATGCATATTAGTTTTAACGAACTAAATTGAACAGCGATAGGCAGCGTAATGGAAAACAATTTGTATGACATTTAATAAGTGCGTCGTCAATAAGGTTAATACTCTGTCACAGAATCTTGATTTACTTTTTAGGTCAAAAAATATTTAAACAAAACGTTTTAGAACTTTTGAATTCTACGTAACATACATAATGTCATTAAGTAGCTTATTTTTTTGGTAAGTATTCGCGTGATACTTAATATTACTTTCCGAAACCAATCATAGTAATGGAAGGCTAGCAAAGCGATATTAGCCAATTTATTTATTAAATTACTATTAGGCTTAATATTTTTTTTAATAAGCCTAACAATCATTCAATACATAAATTTGAAAATGATGTTACCTTCACATATATCTATGACTAGTGGACCCGGACGCGGCTACGCCTGCTTGAACTATTAGAATATTTTCGCGTAGGTCATACTATGCCGCCCGTAGGCTAAGTCATTTCGAATCAGTGACATCTCCTTAATTATTTATTAGAATGTTCTACAGTAAACTATAATTTTAATCTAGATAAAATGTTAAGAGTGACTATTATATTTATTTTCATAAGGATGAATATCAAAATGTCGCGGTAGCGGTTGCGTAGCGACGCGACGGTTGTTATTAACATGGCAGAATAAATTGCATGTCAAATTAGAAAGTACTTTAAAATATATTAGTTTATATGTGTAATGTAATGTTATATAGCCTATAGCACTTCTGAAGAACGCAGCTTTCATACAAAACAAAAACAATGTAAATCGGACCAGTAGATCCAGAGATCTTAGCGTTCAAACAAACAAACAAACAAACTCTTCCGCTTTATTATATTAGTATAGATTTTATATATATCTATGATTTTATATAAAAGTATAGTTACGTATATTCAGTACACATGTACGAAGATTAAATCTAAAATATTTTTTTACACCAAAGATAGAAATATAATTCTCAAATTAACTTTTTTTCATGCATTAAAAAAATACTGCAAGATCCATAAATCTGGCATATGGGTGGCAATTAATATTTCTTATTATAAATATACGATCGCAATAAAATGTATATAGCTATGTTGAATTACAACTGTCCATAAAATAATAATGTTCAAGCGAATAAAAATCTTTGCAATAGTTATATGTTTTGAATTTAAGTTTAAAATATTACAAAAAGGGATTATTTACATTTCCTATAAAAATATAACAAGATGACAAATAATAGAACAATGGTAGATATACATGGACCACCAAATTATCGATAACAACCGATATCGGAATCGAACATTAAATAAAATCAACTGAAAATGGATTCAATAATTTCTATCTTATATTATTCTTTAATATTTCTAGCGCTGCTAGTACAGTACCTACATACTCGTAAATACCAACGACAAAGTGCGCATAGGGAAAAGGTAACCGGGTTACCGATCAATAGATATTAGAGTTGCGTTTTGGTTTATGAAATAGACTATCCCGTTTGTGTATCAGTACAAATTTGATCATAAACAACAAAATTAACAATATTTTCATTCCAACGACTAATATTCATTTATATATTTTTGTTATTATAAAACTTACACAAGAAAATATTAATGAAAAAAGCGACTTCACTTTTTTTGATGCATAACAGGGTCAGTAAAGGAGAATTAGTGCGCAAGACTCGTTGTCCACGCACCGCCTAATTTTATGAGGCAGAGTGATGAGTGGCGGAACTTTCCCTCGTAACCAAAGCGAGGATATAAAAATATTAAATATTTCAAGCCAGGAGATCGAACCCACAACCACGACGGCAAGATATATTTATTTGCAATTCGCAAATATCGGATAAGAATAAAAAATCAATTATCATTTGAATGAACAATAACTATATATATAAATATACATAAGATAACAGTCCAGCCCAGACTATATCACGCGATGTTTATTTACGAGTTACAGTTTAGCATAGGTAATAAAGGTGTTATTATGCATTTATCTTTAGTATTAAACTATTAGTACTAGACTTGCACCCCACTGTTTTTGTAAATCGTAAGTCAGTTATAACATAAAATATAAGGTTTATTTAGAAATCTCTTTATGTTATAGTACAAAGTCCAAATCAATGTTTAAGGGTCGAAATTTTTATAAAGCCACAATAATTCAACTCTAACCTTATTAATCACTTTAATTAAACACAGGAAAACAATTATATTATAAACAAATTTTGAATTAAATTCAAAACCCCAACTACCATATAAATAAACATTTCTATAAAAAATGGATCTATATTAAATGCATTAATTAAAATGAAGAACAACTATTAGGGTCTAATAGTAGGTACTATTAAATAGGTACCTATTTAGTTAATCTTATCTAACAATTAAATTCTAATAAAATTAATGTAATTGTAATATATCAATTAAACTCAGGCCTTTATTGTGCAGGGCACAAGCATGTGACTGTAGCTGTAACACAACATGTTGTGGGTTCGATTCCCACCCTAGGAAATAAAACTTATATAAAAGCAAAATATATATAGATACCGTTCGATTGATAACAACGCCAAAATAATCAATTAAATTCTCTCCATACAAAAAGTAGTTTGACGTCAATAGGAAATACCAAGAGAGGGATCGGAACCATGGTAAACCATGGACACGATACACAGCATAACCTATGTTGATGATCTCTTCAAAGCATTTCACTTGCACACAAAGTACCTAAAACAAAAATATATGTATATAGCAGGGAAGGCAGCCCAAACAGAGGACATTAGGCACTCCCAATGTCCTCAATCATTTTCATTTAGAAGTGTCAGTGTTTGTATACTGGTTATTAGGCTATAATACATGTACATTTTACAATTTACGCATTGTTCCATAAAGGATTTTCCTCTCATATCTATAAAACAATCAAAATACAAAAGTGTTTTGATGCACCTAAAGCAAAACTTGGTTTACAAAACTAAACTATCAGAGTACAATAAAATCTACTTCAGTTTACTTTTATTATTTATGTAAAAATAAACTAATAATTACTTTAATTATAGTAATTGTGAGAGCTAATAACTTATTATATTAAAAGACTTATACAACATCATCATAAAAAGAAATATATTTTAATATAATATACAATAGCTGGTATTATTTCCAATAAAATAAGACATAAAGAATCTGGAGATGAAAAGTGCTTACTGTTATCATTAGAGCCAATGGTCCCCCATAAATTAGTAAACAGAATCCACCAATCATCAGCCAGGTAAATATTCCACGAATCACCCAGTTCCGCCATCTAAATAAGATATTAACAAAATCAACTTACATGATCATTTTTATATAAGAAAAATATTTTGATATTTAAAGACATAAGGATCTTTAAAATTATTACATATCACTTATATCAAAATAATTCTATAAAAATATCAACATATTTAAAATAATTCCAAAGTTTTTAAAGAAGCTATATAAATTACGATGAAAAAAAATATTCGCTTACCGTGAAGATAGACCGGAGAGCGCGGAATCCAGAATTTCAGGTGTTTTGTCAGTACCCTGAGGCAGAGATTTGGCCATTTCATCCACATACTTTTCTTCTAAAACCTTCTCTTCTTCTGAATCAACCTATTAAAATATCACCAATAATATTTATAACAGCACAACTACAGAATAAACTGGTTTTATGAAAATAAAATTAATAATTATGTATACATGATCGGATTCTCCAGCAGTTTCCACTTTTTCGTTTCCGTCACCGTCTCCCCGACGATGTCTCAATTCACTCATATTTTCGTTAAATAAATTTCAAGCTATAATTACTTAATGTACGATAATTTTGGATGCAAACAAATTATTTGCTGCTTAGAACAAAACTATGTTCGATGTTTTCCATTTGAAGCTACCTTAGAGCTGTCAAACGAAAAATCAATACATTTATTTTTCTAATTAATCTTGCCAGTATAGAGTTATAATATAAAACAATTGTATATTTATTATGATTTTTTTAGCTAAATTAAAATATATTTCATATGATTAAATTGCAAATCGAATATTTTTGAGAAATCTACTAGTCTGTTAGTGAGCAATTTTTGTATATGGCTATTAAATTATAATAGATTACGATATGGTAATATTGTCTATAACATTAAAATACTTAAAATAATCCTGTGTATTCGTCAATAACCTTTATAAGTCTGGCGATAATATTACTTTGCTTCATGATAGTTCAATAACTTCAATAAAATTACTACGGTACCGTATGTTTTATGATATCGTATAATATAATAATTCAATGTAGGTACTATATTTTCTAATCAGTCTGTGGCTCTATAGATTAAAAGACTACGCTCCAACTCCAAACATGTTGCTAGCCTTGACATTTCATTAAAGTTAAAAAAAATGTAATAACAACAACAAATATGGCGAGTGATTCAGACGATTTTGAGAAAAATATTGAAAATGTAAGGGTCATTGGGATATAACTTAAACCTTATTCCTCCAATTATACAAATTATATTTAATATTGTCTTTGTTTTAGATAAAAGCAACAGTCAGGAAATCTTTTGCTCACATTTACGCGACTTTGAAAGCCAGGGAACTTAAAACATTAAGGCAACTTGACGCTATTCGAAAACAATGTGAGGACAACAAAGACTTCGAAAGAAATTGTGTTCAAAATATTAAAATCTGCTACAATAATGAATCCAGTTTACTAGATTATATTAACAATTATGGTGTTATTGATTTTAAGAGACTAAGTTTTGATAATAATACTTTTATATTAGAAGATTATATTAGCCCGAATGATGATCATATGTACTCTTATAAAACGATTGAGGATATAACTGTGAAAGAAGACGTAGAAGAAATAGAAGCTATAGAAGAGGCTGCATTGAAACAAATAACAGAAACTAAGGATTGTGTGTGTTATGTTAATATCCAAACACAGGAAGTTTCTAAAAAATTTCGCGATTTAGATACTAATGTTATTCCTATAGATATATGTAAAAATGAAGACTGTATTGATATTCTTAATGAACCAGAGTGTGTAGAAACTAATACTGATGAAGAAACAAGTGAATGTTCTGATACAGATTTAAAAAAAATTAATCCTACTGATGACTGGCTAAATTCTATTAAAAATCAGACTGAAACTGAACCGTCACAAGTAAATGATGTAATGGAGCACAGTACTATAACTTGCTCTTAGCAGAGTATATGTTAATTAATTAATACTTTAGAGTGCATTTAATAAATTTTTCTATTTTATGTAATTTATGCTTAAGAGGATGTTTTTTTGTTTTTTAATTTTATAAAACTCAATGTCACAAGGTGTAGGAATAAATGAAACAAATAAATTAAAGCATCAACTTATATTGTTAATACATTTTTTACAAATGGCGTTACTGAACACTTAACTCTAGTATGTATTGACTTCCGATTATATTCTCTAATGAATAAATATTACCCTTTATTTCTACTACACTTAAAGTGCAGTACACAAACATAATGGGCGCCAATCTTCCAAAATCATACCACCAGTTTGATTCTTTCATAACATTACAGTTTTATTTATGGCACTTATACATGACATACATTTTACATAACACCCCTATAAATTCCCATCCCTGGATGGAATCTGTTTTTTCATAAAGAGATGTATTCTAGTTTGTACTCAACTTTTTCACTGGAAGCTGCGATGGCACAAACAGAAGTGCATATGTTTGGAAAAGGTAAATTATAAAGATGGGTAATGACTGACATTATGAGGTGAAATGTATTCACAAGATTTTTATATATTTATTTGTTTATGATAAACTGCTGTGCTGATTTGTTGAAATTTATAATAATATACTTTTCTATACTAAATGCACAAACTTGCGATGTATAACATATGTTTCATAGTGTCAATCAGTGCCTACTTTAATGAAGTGAATAGATATGTGCTAAAGGCTATATTTTAGAGTATGCTAGTACTACATAGTACATAAATGTGATGGGTTATAATCTAATATTGAAATAGGCACTAAATTCCTTTTTGGATGGGTATTCTTAGGCCACCATTGATTTGCAAGAAGTAATTTATTGTCATACTCATTACTTTTAATCCTAGTATCAGTTGTTTTCTTTCTAATATGAATTTTATGTGCATTAATTTATGTAACATTGGGTTTCATAGGGTTTTCATATGTGCTCTTTGAAAAATTAGTTGAATAATGAAAATAGTGGAATATACAAATCCAACTTTTAGAAAGATTTCTTTTTATGTTGTGTTACTGATACTAGACAATACATTCACAGTGAACTACAAACTAAGAATTTACCAAATGTTAATATGAATACTGAATGATATAAATTTCTACGTTAATATCGTGGATAGGTTAGTATACTAAAATTCATAAAAGGGATACATGAAAAAAATTCTAGGACAATTTTAATAAGTTGAGAGTATAAAAATTCCAAATGAGTACAAAGTTCGAACTAAGTATAGCGTGTAACTAGTGTTATGAAGTTGTTACAAATAAGTTTTAACTAACTTATATTGATTGATTAATACTACTATTGTACATTTAAACAAAATAAACTGCCTATCCTACTTTATACTATACAAGACCGAAGTCCGTGCATACTGCAGCTACGTCTCTATTGTTTTGCTTCTCGGTACCGTTGGCCGCCATGTTTAACTCCACCAACGTGTCCACGCTATTTATACTGACCCCTTTTAATATCTTTTGTGCAGCTAAACTAGTGAAATTAAAGCTCAAATCGGTTAAGCTGGGAAAGTTATAAAAATCTTGATCTTTCTTGCTATCCTGGCTTAGGCTGTATCGTTTCTGTTTGTTTTCCAAACAGTTTATTTTCTCACTCGATGTGTTGATATCTTTTATCAATTCCTGGTTCTTCAGCGCTAGGTTTGGCTCCGAGCCCAGCACCGTCGGCTTTTGATCGATACCCTTCGTTAGCAAGTTGGCTATCGACTCTGAGCTCATTCTGTTATGGACATTTGGAAGTCCGTTTAACATTTGTAAAGCAGCTGCCTTCTTCAACAAGTCGACGCTTTTTAATTCGCTATTCGAATTTATATTCGTGTGTAGTCCACTGTTGGCCGACGTGAGGGAGTTTTTTTGATATCTTAAATTACCCAGAGACCCGATAACGTTATCGTAACTCTTGGTCGGCGTCGACGGATTGCTGTTCGTGCTGGTCTCTATGTTGTGAATGTTATTATGTATGGCTGGCGACGCTGGGTTTGAAGCGACTTCATTAGTGTTATTCAACTGATTCTTATATATAAAACTGTTGTTATTCGCCGCCCCACCTATTTGTAAAGATAATTTTCGATTGTTGTTCATCCCCGTGTCATTAATCGAGTTCTTATTGAATTTGTTTTCTTGTACTTTTACAGATTCCGGCTCTTGGTACATTTGCTTCTTCTTCTCGACACAGACGTCAAATGAGGTTTCCTGTGGGTTTTTTGAGGTTTGACTGGCAACTCCGTTTTGCGACACCGACACGACCTGCCTGTCGTCGTTGATTATGTAGATATTACTCCCATTAGTGGCCTCAGTGACTTTTCCGTTTTCAAAAGTTATTACAGATCGTACTGGAGAGTTTTGTACGTATACTTTGGTGTTAGTTCCGCCATTCTGTGACATCGTATTAGTAGTCACTTTTAATGTGATAGAGTTGTTGGAATTCGAACTGGCGAGCATTGCAGTCGCAGGATTTTCAACTTTTGCTCCTAATGCCTTATTATGCAGAGGGGTTGCGGTTTTTTTGGGTGTGTTTGGACAGTTTTTTGGTGAAGTTCTAGGGGAGGGACCTTTGCCGTTTTTTATTTCACCGCCGGCGATCGGAGGTTTGGTTCTATATTTATGTAAACTTTTAGGGGAACTTTGTAAGCTTTGAACTTTGACAAGTGATTGTGCTCGACTTAAACCCGTTCCATTACTATGACTAGGTGAAGGTTTTAGTGTTCGGTCTGATATGTGCGACTCTAAACTGGAGTGACCGCTGCTACTTGTTTGGTAGCTCCTTTTTATGGTAGAATTTAGATCTGATGGACCGTTTTTGCTTTCTTTCCTCGGTGTTCGATGGTTGGTTGATTCCAAACTAGATGGACCGCTAGTGGACATTACATTGTCAGAGTAGTCCACACGTCTTAAACTCCCATTAGGGCTGTCCCTTAACTTTGGCTCGCTGTTTCGTTGCGGAGATCCAAAATGATCTAAAATTGTTTTATTTGTGGAACTTCTGCTTATCGATGATCTTGGAAGACTACCAGAACTAGGGCTTGATTGCCTTACGGGTGAATGATCGTATTGCGTGGACGTTGCTAACCCTGATTCAGTGGAGAGATGTCTTTTGTGCCTCCTGGGTAGTGTCGATGACCGATTGCTGATCTCCGAACCGTCGTAGTACGATGATACTATTGATGTTTGACTCTGCAGGGACTCCTGGAAACAGATAACAAAAAATATTAATATAAATAAATAAAAAAATGAATCAAAGTAAAAAAATGACAAATACTATTTGAATACGAATCGGATAGGACTTTTGACGTAATAATCGAATTTCAAGCTTCTTGTGACATAAAAAAAACACTAATGATATCAAAATTAATAAAATAATTATTCTTATTTTATATAAAAAATTGGTATAAATAACCAATCACCTTAGAGTCTGTTTGCGTTGCGACACAGTGCAGATGTACCGCCTTGGAGTTGAACCACTCAGTGGGCGGGAACTGGGCAGAGAAGGTGCTCATCGCGCGGGTCTGCTTGCTGCGGCCGCTTCGTCTGAATAAGCGGGAGAGCAACGACACTTTCTCTGGAAATATTAATAACACTTAAAATGGTATTGGTATGGTATTAAATAATAATACATTTTTAAATAATAGATAATAGTTACATAGAATATTAAAAATGTCTTATATAGAACATAAACATTCATCAACTATTTCTATCTACGAATACCAGCGCGATAGCAGCAACATAAACAAAAATAAAAAAAAACTCCATGCAAAACTACTTACTAGGCGACGCAGATTCTACACTTGGTGGGTAATCGGTGGAAGATGAGCTATCAGTGGTGTTGGCGTGTTTATGGTGTAAGCTGCGTGTTGAAGCGCATCGCTGCAAGTACTTGCTAGATGAACCGAAGATCCTCAAGGAGTGCCGGCGGTCCAGCGACCGGGGGGCGGGGAAGGAGGCGCTGCGACGCTTGTTTGGTCTCCCATACAAGATCTTGTCGTTGGGATTTCCTTTAATGGAAAAAAAAAATTGCCAATTAGGTTTTTTTTTCTTTTCGGTTTTTTACAATATTCATGGATTTATAATATTTTTTTCGGTTTACACTAAACATTATTTAAAACGTAGGTATTATGCCAATAATAAAAACATAGCATTTTCGTATTTGAAATCAATAAAATTAGACGACTAATCTATCGAACAAATCAGAGGCTACCTGCTCTACTCCAAACAATTTTGTTTTCTTGTAGATAAAATTAAAATAGGATGACATAGGATTACATTTTTTCATAATAAATTTTATTTCAATTAAGAAAAATATTAAATTTTTAATAATATAAACACTCTGTTGGACTTCATAAGCAATTTACATAAAAAAAATAATTCAAAATTACATTTAGCGTCTATATATTTCTAGTGTGTGAAGTGCTTAAGATAAAATATTGTACTCATAGTAAAGCAAATCATTAGGTATCGATTTTATTTATATCAAAGCTAATAAATCGATTCGATTGTGCAGCATAATCGTTATAAATTAAAATTATTGCAATATTTTATTGTTCACAATTCATATGGAACAAGGCTAAGTAAATATTTATTTTGTGTGTGCAATATGCAATGTATAGTGCGTAAACTATAAAGGTGGGGAAATTCCGTACTGGCCCATAAAGATTTACGTTTTACGAGCCGAGCTCGAGGCTTACATTATTGGATTTCGTACCAGAGCATGTGAAACATGAAGTTATTGATTGCAATATGAATGGCTTTTAATTTTCATCGCGATACATAAACAGTTGGTATTCTATAAACGTTACTGTAGAGTATTTTTTTTTTTTAAAGAAATAAATAGAATAGACTATACTTTAACAGAATTGGATGTGCTCGCATTTGCTTCGTAAGTAAATGTTAATAGCTTTTAAGTTAAATTAGACACGATGGCATCTGAAGGGACCGTTTCTATTTACGATAAATTTCGTAGAATGTGGTTTAGTCGATATTTCTATAAAAACTTTGATAATAAAATTCACCATATGTCCTAAGCTCAATAACTCAAAGTAAAGACGAAAAAAAGAAAAATAAATTTATTACATATTTTCCTACCAATACTTGCAAAAAGTTTCAAAGCTTAACATCGATTAAAATGAAATTTTAGTACTTCCAAAAATACTCCAAAGCCCAAAGCAGCTGATGCATCTCACGCGTGACTCACAATGAGCCGCAGACGCTCGTATAAATCACCCGTGAACTTGACAGTCGATTCCACATATTGTTTGTTGTATTTTATTTGCTATGTGTGAATAATAAAGTAAGCATGAAATGAGTGTTACATCGGGGTTGTACTTATTATTTAAATTTAATAGTTAGATATATTAATACGTAGTGATGTGCTTTATACATATGTTAAAGTGCAGAACATGGAAATCTAGAAATGAAAGTTGACAAAAAAGTAATTGGGCGTTTACACTACAACTAGTTATGAGAAACAGTTTCTAAATATTTAAGTTATTATTAAAATGAAACAAGAAATAGATGAAATATTTTTTATATTTTTAAAGTGTTAGTACCTACATGTTATTGTATTCTACAATTAGGAAAGAAAACACTTTTTAGAAAACATAAAATTCTGAACGTAGCGGAATTTGAACTCCCGTCTCTTTAAAACCATCCAAATCACGCTACGATGAAATTTTTATATGTTTTCTAAAAAGTAAGTAGAAGAAGTATTTAAAAAAATGAGACATATTATGATACTTAATAAAAAATAAAAAATAAAAATATACATTTTACAAGACTTCTTAAAATGTATACCTACTCCATATGCATATTCAGCGAACAACAAATCGTAATTCCATTGGAATCCTTCTCCATTAAAATAACGTCCTGCGTTCCGTTACACTTACAGAAATAGACCGGTATGTCACGCCGGTTTGCAGTTGAAACAAAATAACTACTCAATGTTTGACTTTTCGCTAATTATTCTGTATTTTAAAGCACATTTTTAAAAAAGACACGAAGGTGACACATCGATGACTGAATTTCTGATATTTAGATGACGACGGCGCAGTGGGATAGGGCCTTACTGTAAGAGCAACGGTTGTGGGTTCGATTCCCACTCGCGAAAATAATATTAAAATTAGTTCCTCGCTCAGGTAGACAAAGTTCGATGTTGAGTTTAGCAACTGAAGTTGCAATGTTTCGAAATTTATTCGAAAAGTGGAGAAAGGAACGTTTTCACACTAGGTCCAATCTGTATAATCTGTTGTATGCAGCGTGAAACTAAAACAATCCAGAGCGCTTATTTAGTCTTCGATAAGCTACGCTAAACAAAACACAAAAATACAAGAACATTTATATAATTGATCAGATATATTTTAAAAGGATCAACAAATCTGTACAAATACAGGTAAACGTTACAAGCATATTTTTTTGTAAGAACGTTAAAATTATATGTTGTAGGTAGGATTAAATTTTGTTAAAGCACATGTCACTACGCAACAAATATAAAATAATTAATTAGCGTCTAATTTATGAAATAAGCAGAAAATCCTTTTATCACATTTGTTTTAGGTATAATGAAATCAACATTGAACTCTATTCTTTTCTTTTACTATGACAATAACAGAGACACTACGCAGCTTCAAAAATAAATAATTATATCAAATAAATACTTATATTATGAAGCAAAGACTGGTAACATAATATTAGCTCTACACACCAACTTAGATAGAGATTTCTCTACGTATTCTAGAGCTAGAGTCAATAAGCTGTCACCATCAACTATTGACAGTCGTGTCGCTGCCATTTCACTTGCGAGAGTCCTCCACGAGGCTTTGAAGTGTTTCGACTCCAGACCCTACAATGTTGGCGTTCCCTTTAACGTTTCAGACAAACTAATGCATTTTCCTTTTTGTGCTTGTTATGTCATAGGTAGGTATTGAAGAAAGATATAATAGCTTTCTACTATAATATTACATACGAATCAACGAACATACGAAATTTACGTTATTTCTATGAAGCGATAAACTAGGATATTACCTGTACTGTCTCCAACTCTTGTAAACTTATGTTAGACGAACGTAGAGACATAAAGAGGAGGAATATTTAAGGTAATCTATACATTTATTTAATACTAACCTTTTTAATATCATCTAGAAGACAGAGTAAAACTTTGATATGTTGCAATGTTTATTTTAAATTTTTATTAACTTAAAATATAAAAAAGACAAAAAATTAAAATAATACGATTTCGTATAAAACTAAATCGGATTAACGACATTATAAAAGTCACGCAGTGATTGGTTCCCATTTTATTATAACAAATATTTTATTTAACTATAATATTTTAATATAATATTTTAATATAAAATAATAATATTTTATTAAAAAAAACTATAAATTCTACAAAATTGTACAACTCAATATCTGTGTTATCTTTCAAATACTGTGATAAGAATTTTTAATTAAATATAATAAATAGTAATAAAATTCGACTGCAACTTTACCTAATATTTTTTGTGTTGCAACTTTGTATAATTCTTCTCAATTTTCAATAAAAACATGGCGCCGAAGTCGTTTATTATGCGGTCATTTCTTATGAAGGTTAATTGATAATATAAATAAATTTTATAAAGACTGGATTTAAAATGATTATTGTTTAAATTAACCACCTCATTAAGAGATAATATATACTCGAGATTGCCTTATAGAGTTCGCAATAACAATAAGGTTCCACTAAAAAAATGTACGCAACTTCGCGACCTTCCTTTAATATAAGGAAAAGGTCCAGAGGTTAACAACCCAACAAGAGTAAATAGTAATGACATTGTTTATTATAATAAAATTTTAAATGTATTAAAATTTTAAGGGTTTTTTTCATTAAATATACTTATTCTGATTGTAAGCGTGACAATTGTAGGTATATCTCGAAATTCAGGCGAAAAGCAGAGAATTAAGTGTTTTGACACAGTTTTCTCTGTATATGGAATATAAAGTATATAGCTGTTAAAAGTAGTAATAAATAGGCAAAACTTGTTTTAGATGTTTAAAAAGGCGTTCTTTTTGGTAATCAACTGACCGTATTTTAAACAATACAAATATTGATTAAATGAATTATGATTATAAAATAAAAAAAGTTTAAAAAGTTTAAAAAGTTTAAAAAGGCGTTCTTTTTGGTAATCAACTGACCGTATTTTAAACAATACAAATATTAATTAAATGAATTATGATTATAAAATAAAATAAGTATAATTCTAAATAACTTCCAGTACACTCAGAGCTAACTTTATAAACAGTATGCTTTAAAAACAAAAAGCTCATCAACGCTATTAAAAGCTCGAACCTCAACGTCGTAAACATTTCAAATCATTCCTACAGTGGCTCGTATCAAACGTACATCGCTTCACTTCGCCTCACTTCGCCTCACTTCGCTTCCAATCATAACAGCGCTTAAGTGCACAAATAGAAACACATCATGACATTAAAGGTATAAATATACTTTAATGCATTCCTTTGCAATGTAATGGATCTGCGAGAGTGATAAGGCACTTACGTTATCTTGTTCTACGTTGCGAATCTCTCAAAACGACTTTTATTGTAGCTATAAACGCCCTGCTTGTGCTTTTCTTGTATATAAATTTTCAACCCCTGTTTCAAACTCTATAAAGAGTAACATTTAAAAAAAAAGATGTACACATATATTTTTATTTATTTCTTGATGATGATGATAATGTATAAATTCCAAATAAGAAAGCTTCATTTTATTAAGATGAAATATTTTACAAGCTTACAAAGGACCCATACATTACTTTCCGCGGTACCTAGGCTATAGGTAACAACAAAAGTGCTTAAATGTTAGCACAATTAAATTCCACTACGTCGTTTTTTATTTCTTATTTCAATATACATATTATATTGTTTTCAATATATTATTGTTTAGTTTTATATTTTATTTTTTTCCAGACTATTTATTGGTGGAAATACACTTATATTTGTGCAACACCGCATACTTATGCAGGTTCCTCTTGCAAGTACAACGTAGCCCTTAATGGTCCCGCTCCGCTCGCGGTGGAAACCAAAACGTTTTTTTAAAATTTATATACTTTAAAAACTAAGTAGTTACCATTTATAAATACACCACTTGTAAGCTCAGCACGTGTTTGCACTTCAAATAAACGCATTTCGCTGCATCGCTGACCCACATACGGGTACATGCACCACAGCCGTATCCGTTCAATTAAAAATAAAGTACTCATTTATGAATAAGCCATATTTAAACTTTAAAGTCTATCCCATCAAAAACATAAATGTAAAATGAAAGCCAAGTTCTGTAATAAAACGTATGCTTTCAGCGATAAAAGAAGTGAAATGTAAATGTATGCCAAGTTCAATGGTCAGTCCTGAAATTTATTTTTAACAATATAAAATATTTTATAACAACTGAAAATGCCCATTCTTCTTACAAATTGGAGACTTTTTTATGTGTAATATCTGACTTGGCTAGTTTTCATATTAATTTACAATAGAATCTGAATAGAATAGAATAGAATTTGAATACATTCATTAATATCGATGTAAATTAATTTGAAAACTAGCCAAGTCAGATATTACACATAAATAAAGTCTCCAAGTTGTAAGAAGAATGGGCATTTTCAGTTGTTATAAAATATTTTATATTGTTAAAAATAAATTTCAGGACTGACCATTGAACTTGGCATACATTTACATTTCACTTCTTTTATCGCTGAAAGCATACGTTTTATTACAGAACTTGGCTTTCATTTTACATTTTTGTTTTTGATGGGATATCATTACTTTTTGTACAGAAATTATAAGTAGAAAGGTTCATAATGTAATCAAAATCAAAATATTCTTTATTCAATTTGCCCATTACAAGTACTTTTTCTATAGGAAGCTACTACGGCAAGAAACTCAAGAGTTCCTCTTTTTAAAACATAGTTTAGAGTAAGCGCTTCATAGGACATTTCTCTTCGCCGAATAAACCAAGTAGGACAACCATTGTGATAATACATTTCTATCTTAATATTGTACAAATCTACTGCAGCCTTTATTTCGGAAGTAGCTCCGTACGTAGTTAAGCAAAGCATGTCTTCTTTAGAAGAGTAAGAATTCCCGTTTCGAGCGCTAGTGTAGATACTTAAATCATTCCAGTTACGACATACGTACTCTACTATAGTCTCGCGCAATTTATTAGTTTGTTGTATATCAATACGCTCAAACAAAGAATATGCAATAGCATGGAAGAGACAGCTCCCATCGGGAGGCATTGGAACAATTCGGTGTAAGGTTCTTGTTTCAACCACAAGCAATTCTATTGAACGACTCATTGTTCAACATGTCTTGGAAAAAATATAAACAATAAGTTTATTAAGTGCTGACGGTACCAATCTGAATTGATATGATCCCAAGGTCGACTTCGTTCTCTGCCGTTTTCACAAGTGTTCCTAAAACCAGTAAAATCATGAAACCCAGGCCAAAAAAAACCATTAAAATATGAGCGCCTTCGTACAATAAAATGTATCTAATAAAATTAGGTATTTACTTTTTTTATTATAGTCAATAATATTATGTTTTATTACTCTTAAGATGATATTTAATTATATATGAAAATAGATTATATTTATCTATGAATCTCGACTATAGTTTTTATTTTGTTGATTAAATGACAGTTGTCAGATTAGAAAGTAATTAATGTATGCTGCGTTTAGAAATCTGTTATATTTATTATTATTTTTTTCTAATTTTATTATTTTGTTGGAATAACTCAACACGCAATGCCTCCAGAGTTCGATGGAAAGAGGGGAACTGAGTGTCTTAACACTAGGTTCCCTCTGTCTACCCCGCTATGTGTGGGATACACCGTAAAGCGGATTTATTTATTGGAACGAAGTTCCTTACGGCAGGCTTGGAAGGGATAGGGATTTCGCTGCGTGACCGAACTGAAAAAAATGTGATAGTAAAACCGTAAGAAAAATGCGTGGATTAAAACCGTTAAATGAGACGTGCGCAGGCGCGACTGTCGCATACACAGACGAGTAGTGTATAATACCTTTCTCTTTCTCCCTCTTTCTTTTTTTAGTTGATAATTTTAATTACGATGTTTTTTTATTTTAAGTAATTTATTATTTCCTAAAATACTGAATTTTCTAAATACTTTCTTGTACTTAAATAAAAACTAATCAGCAAAATTTAGGAGAAAAATCAAGAAAACCTACATAAAATTGAGCACGACTTTTTCTGCAATTTGTGTCGATTCTACATTAGCCGAAGGAACTTCGTTCCTACCTGGTGTCCCACGACACCACATTTTGGTTTTTTTTATTATTTTGTTTAAGTAATTTTTAATTTTCTCTTTTTTTCTCTTATTTTTTTATTAACAATTACTTAAATTTTTACTGTTAACAATTACTTCTGTTAAGATAGCTGGTAGGCTGACAATGTATCAAAATAAAAATCAAATCAGCTTCACGCTGTATCCCGCACACAGAAGAGTAGACAGAGATAACCTAGTGTTAAAACACTCAGTAACTCCACTTTCCATCGGATTCTGGAGGCATTGCGTGTTGAGTGGCGGAACTCTACGCCGCGCCTTGCCTCGACACCAGAGCGACGAAATGGAAATATAAGTTTAAATAAATATTTCATTTCCTCGAGTGAATTCGAACTCACAACCAGTGAGGTTCTACAGTCACACTTTGTTACAGATTGACCTTGACAGACAGATTGATTTTGACCTTACAGATAGTATATTATTATTAAATTTTATATATATTTCTATCAATATAATTATTTTTTAAAAGCTTTTATTTATATTTATTTTTTAGTGTATTTCTTTCTATTTTAGGATTCTGTACCTCGAAAGCAATAAAACAGAACCCTTATAGGATCTTATATAGGACTTAGTACTTAAAAAATGTAATAATAATTTAATATTATTATCAATGCGACTATCATTGTGCCGATAGTGGTTTCGGTTAACGGTTTAATAGCGAAAAGCCTCGACCAACACCTTAAGAGGCTATCGCTTAGCTGTTGGATCAAGAACCGGATACAGAAGGCAGTGTTACTTGAGACGGCACGTATTGTGCGGAGGTTCCTCTCTCTGGAGCCCTAGCCACCGATAGCTTGGACCCTTGTCCCTCGGAAGAGTGGTTTTTTTTATATTTTTAAATGTATCTTTTTTACAATAATTTATATTTAAAAATGTAAAACTGATTCACTAATTTAATAAAAGTTCTTCAGGTATTTAATATCAAATACGTTAATCGACTATGCAAATACTCTTAGTATAATAAGTACTAAAATGTTTAAATTATCTATATATATAAAAGGACTTGTCCTCACTGTCTGAGGTAAGACGCACGCACAGCCTTAACCGCTGATGGTAGAAACGTTCAATTTGGACAAAAGTTTACTTTCGTAATCTGGACATCCACTAAGAAGGGATTTTGAAAAATTTTAACCCTAAAGGGATGAAATAGCGGTTCAAAGTTTTTATGGAAAAAAATTTAAATCGGCACCGATTTTTATAAAATTTTTAATTTAGATTTTTAAAAGTATTTAATTGAACACGTGTTTCATCGTTTTCTAGAATTCTCCCCCTAAAGGTGCAAATATTCATAAATTTTCATAAAATTTGAAATTCAGACTCTTAAACGTATAACATTAAACACATGTTGTATGGTTTTCTAGAATTCACCCCCTAAGGGTGCAAATAAGGGGTTGAAAGTTTGTATGGAAAAATATTTAAAACGCCACCGATTATTATAAAATTTGAAATTTAGACTTAAAAATATTTCATTGAACACATGTTTCATGGGTTATTAGAATTCACCCTTAAATAGGCAAGCGAAGCTGCGCGCGTCCGCTAGTAATAAATAATAATGAAGGATGTTAATAATCCATTTATTATATTTTTATATGTTTACGTGAAGCCCTTGAAGTTCACATGATGACAGGCTTTCTCAGGACATAAATTAGAGTCATTTTCAGCTACAAATGGAGACATATCTTATCTTAAAATATACTTGAAAGCATCGTGTTGTTTTAGATGGCTTACGTAAGTAATAGTGAAGTTAGTCTACAAAACAAATAAAATATTTACTAACGTGTGACATAAATAAAAGCAACATATATATAAATAATGCATTGCTCTTATTTTGTTGTCAGGCGCTAAGCCTAAAAATCTATTATCATGAACTTTGATTGCTATGCTTTCATTACAGGCGCTATAAGTTAATGTTCCTAATGAATCTATTTATTGAAAAAATATAAGAAAATATTTAAAAAAATACTAGTTTCGGATTTTTCCCTTGACATACACCCAATTACTTAACCGGATGCTAAATTTCACCATTCTAGGTCATCTGGAACTTGCTTAACATTAAGGTCTATAGGTCAGTCACCCCCCTAAAAATTTACGATTTTTGGACGTCATTATCTAAATAACTGTTTGAGCTGTGTTTATGAAATTTAATGCACGTATACAGGTAGAGGGTCTAAATATTTGAGCCAAATATGACAGGTTCAGGTGGAATAGTTTTTGAGTTACGAATAGGTAAAAAGTGGCTTCAAATGGTTCGTGTAAAATAACACACGGTGCTGCTCGCCAGTTCTGTTTGTAAAAAAACTTGGCTACGCGCGTCCGCGCGTTTTAAATAATTACTGTATGAAGTAATATTTGATTGAGTATGCAATTGAAATTTTTATTATATTTTTGCCACTATGTTTTTGAATTCGTGGCCTTATAGTAAACATTTTTACCTTGGATATTACAAGTATGGTATTATATGTTTCATGTCTTTAAAAAATATTTGTAATATCCAAAGTTTCATATAATATTAATAATTTTATAATTATTTGTTAACAAAAAAATATTATACAGTCCAATAAGAGCCTTCGTGGCCACTCAACATGCAATGTCACAAAAATCAAGCAGCGCGGAGTGTCTTAACACTAGGCACTCTCTGCCTATAAGCGTGAAGTTAAGTTATAACTATCTTTTTAGCTTAGCTTCCCACTGTATCTCGCACATCGCACAATACTAACAGGGTAAGCAAAGGTAACCTGGGAACCAAATTAACTTAATTATACAACATTTTTAACCCTATAGAATTAAAACTAACGTCTATTTATATATATTAGGTAGCTATACTGTTACTCCGATACAAATTACAAGCAGTTCCACGGATGTCATAAAGACTTCCGCGTTACGGATGTGTCTTACGGAAGGATTTATTAATTAAAAATTGTAAAGTTTTACCATCAAGTGTCATAACAGAGGCTTAAAAAAATTATAATGTTGTAATTACATTATTTTTATAATACAAAAACGCGTTGTTCACACGCTTATAATTATAAATATATTACATAAATATTTAATTTTTCTTTTTA
The DNA here is from genome assembly GCA_016802625.1 of Heliconius numata. Taxonomy (NCBI): domain Eukaryota; kingdom Metazoa; phylum Arthropoda; class Insecta; order Lepidoptera; family Nymphalidae; genus Heliconius; species Heliconius numata. Next base: position 1,903,223 of record JAEBDU010013194.1, read on the forward strand.
GAATTCCCGTATAGAACATCGTAACGGAATGTGAACGGATAGCGTAATTAGCCCAAAGGTCTTGAACTTGTTATTCAGGAAGTGTGGGTTCAAATCCGTTCAAATATTATACAGGGTGGAAGAGGCAGCGCTTCTTTTATTGAAACTGCATATAGGGTAATATATTTCAAACCCACACCTAAGAAATTAATCAAGGTACCTCAACAGTTTGGACGTAGGATTTTTTTTTCATTTCACGATTTTTATCCATACCTGTATTTCCTGTGACGCACACATACGTGTGCGACGTTTCCGATTTGACAGGTAAGTGTGTGCGTGCCTATGTTATACTTTACAAATGGCGTTTTATTTTAAAACGATAATTTTATTATTTATTTTGTTTGAAAAAATAACTTTTTCATTTTTGGGAATTATTTTTTTTCCGAATTATATTAGGCTTTTATAGAGTAGTTAAAACTGTGGTTTCATTTAAAGTGGCGCTGACAATTCCACCTGTATAATGAATTTATACAAGAAATTAATTTTGTCGATCGATCGATTTTATCGATAAGTATTTTTCGTGAGATGATTAATAAAAAGCTTAAACAGTATAATACAAATATGATAAATTATTAATATAAAGTAAGTAACTTTTATTACCAAAACGGTCACAGGCTCAATTTTATTAACTCAAAAAACATTTAGTTTATATAAGGGTATTCATTTAAGGATTTGAAAAAGAAGCTTTTATATTAGCCTATTTTTAGAGGTTAGAAAAAAACTATAGATAAATGTAAAATGTTGTATTTATAAGTATAACTAATCATAGGAAATACTGGTTTAAATTGAACCATATCTTCACTTAAATTATTTTATATATTTAAAGCTTTAATTCAATTAATTATGATGTTAGGGAAGAAATTTAAAAAATGGGAATATATTCTTTGTTTGTTAAAAATTTAAAAATTGGCAAAGATTTAATACTTTTCCATTGGAAAGTATATGTAAGCTTTCGAATCGAACATAAGCGCCACCCACTAATCCGTTAAGATATTCCACATAATACGATTAATCATCAATTAATTTGACAAAGTATCAGTTTCGATAAATTACTTAGCATAAATTATTAATTCTGTTACAATCAAAGAGGAATTTAACATTAAAGTCTTTTGTAGAGAAAGTTTTAAGACGTATCGTTTACGCGTTTTTTGGGTTAATCTTAGCTGTGGCTTATTATAATTTGGACAGGAAATTGGATTATGCCCTTCCTACACTTTGATCTGCCATCTTTATTTACAGGGCAATAAAATTAGTTGACGTTTCTTGTCCAATTTGGGATGTTTTTTTTAATGATATGGACAGAGATGTATTGGACTAAGGCGTATACATATTCATCCGCATTTACAGTATTACAAAAATATTTTCTTATATACAGTGTTTATTTTAAATATGTCTGTGGTGCTGTATTATTTACTTTTCTATTTTGTAACAATTACTCGTTAAGCGAATAAATAAATATATACAACAAATATACTTCGTATGCAGAAAGAAGTTCCAAATATACATTACTATTTCACTTTTTAAAATTGTTTATAGTACACAATTTAAATAAGAAATATGTACAATAGGAGAGTTTAAGGCTATACACATTCAGTTATAAATTAAGATTAAATTATGTTACAATGTTTTCTTTTTAAATTGTTTTATTTATTCATTTCAACACAAAGATAACGACGTTAAATAATAAAAAATAAATAATATTATTGCTGAACGCGTAACTTATTACCATATTTTGGTTGTATGCTAATATGTAATTTGGTCCAACCACAAGCTGTCAAGGTGACTCTCAATTTTTCAATCATCGTAAATTAGTTTGTGGTTTTTAAAAAAAAGTCATCATGTTAATTGAGGAACCTAAATTTATCGCAAAAAAATATTTCATACAGATAACATAATAACGTTTTTATTTTTTTTCTTATTGACTTTTTTTATTTTGTGTGTAATAATAGTATCAATTTTTATTCGCGAAGCTTATTGTAACGATTTGTTCATATGTATAAATTCTACGACTACGTAGGACTATAATATATTCTATAATTTCTTTTATTATATTAAGGAATATGAAATATTTATTTTATTAATTTCCTAGCTTTGGTAACGAGGCAAAGCGAGGCGTAGAGTACGAGCGGTACTCTACGCCTCAACACGCAATGCCTGAATAATTCAGTATAAAGTGGAAGAACGAAAGTGTTTTGATGGAAACGGAGTTTCTTAACGGCATACAACATGAAGCTAAAAAAAATTACATCGATAGTAAGTAAAACAACAATAATCAGCCAAACAATATATCAACTTTCAAAGAAATGCGAGTTTCACCTAAATTCTATACCGGACAGAAAAAATCCCCTGGGAACCTATTCAACATTAGGTTCCCAGGTCATCTCTGTCTATGCTGCTATCTTCGGAATAACAACGTGAAATTAAAAAAATAAACAACTAACTACATATAAACTAAACACAAGCAAATGTGCGATACACTAATGGTAAGCAAGATCTTGCGTCTACATCGCATTAGATACCATGTCACTGGTTTAGTTCACTGGGTCCTCACTTCAATTCCAGGTCAGACACTTATAGCTAAATATGGGGCGGCGCCAAGCTTAGATAGTCTGTGTATGTTTTAAACATAAACGCCCACTATTTATGTTTATGAGGTGAATTAAAAAGTCTAAATTAGAAATTTGTGCATTTTTATTTAACTGTTGATAATATTATAATAGAGGCTGTGGCGACGTGACAGTATGAACCCAGTATTCCACTTCAAGAAATAATTATATAAATATTTCAATTCAAGAGGTATGGAGTGTCTTTACTCTAGGTTCCTCCCTTGTTATACGGAAGTTTATTAGCAATCTTATAAATTAACAATTTATAAGACGAGTGTTATTAGATATAAATTGTAAAATTATTATCATTCATTTATAACAATTTAGACTAGAAGCAAATTATAAAATAATATATTAAAAAAAAAGTGTCACAAATCCTAAATTATCAGTAATTAAGGACCGAGTATTTTTCGTTAAGTTTCCAAAATTTTTTTCTTAATTAAGTTCGTAAATTTTTTTTTTCATAATTTTTAATGGCCTACGATGCTAATTTTAAACAGATTAAATATTATTATCAGTTATTTTTACAATAACCTCGAATAAAAACAGACCATCTTTGAACAGATAATCCAATGTCAATTAGAAAAAAAAAATATTCTAAAAACTTCTTAATATTTTCGGTAATATAACCAGAAGGCGTTGATTTTTTTTGTAACACTTCCGCCAGTAGGAATCAAATTAAATTTAATTTTTTGCCTCAGTTTCATGTTTTATTACAGTTATATAATAATTACTAGCTTCTTTGTATTTAGATATAAAAATATTCTATGAGGAGAAATATTTTTGATAATAAAAATTATTTCGGATATAAATTATTTTAAAATTGTAAGTACAGCTTCACTTGAAAACAATTAAGTAAACAATATGTTATCCAGATAATATATGAGTGATTATTATTATTTTGCCCGGCGTTGAATTCCGCAACTCAACACGCAATGCTTCGAAAAAATCGGCGAAAAGTGGGGAACTAAGTGTCTTATCCTAGGTTATCCTAGGTTCCCTTTGCCTACCCTGCTGTGTGCGGAATAAAGAAGTATATGTAATATACATTACTACTAACATTATTTCAATTACATTACACTCTCATTGCTTACGAATCGCATCGCTGCCGATTTACCTAGAAACCGAAATTGTGGATTTAATTCGAAGAGATATCAATGTGCCACATTTGTTACATTACACCTACTAGTCATCGTTACAAATTATTTTAAAAATTTTATATATTGCTTTCGTTAACTTTCATTTCACCCACGCTCTCCTAGATTTGGACTGATTCGGTGTCATCAGATTTAATATTGCTAATATAATGATACACATGCCAATAGCTTCTTTATGATGTACATAATAACCTAAATAAATTTGAATAATGGCATATAATAGGAAATATAAAATAAGTATTGAATATTTAGTAAATCTTAAATGAAAATACAAATACATGGTGGACGTTTGTCTTCTTCTTCTTGTCATTCATTCATGTCATTCATTTAAATGTTTGGCTTTATATTATAATCCCTATATCAAAAATCAAATTAGATTAACTACGGTGAGAAATTGTGCCTTGAAATTCTCCAATTCATAGGCTCCAGAATTAGGGAGAAAGTTTGATGTTTAAAAATTGTAATTTTAAACAAGAAACATAACATATGGTCATATCTCTTGTAAATTAAACATATTATTGACGTCACATCCCTTAAATAGAGTAAATTGTAATCCAACGTGAAAGTTATTATTTTCTAATATACCTTAACTTTAATCAACTTTATTTAAACAATTAATGTAAACAACATGTTTAAAACAAATAAAAAACAAACGCATTAGAATTTAAAAGTTAAATACCTAGACACTAACAAAGTTTCTTATACGCTCAAGTACGAACATTACCCTACTAAGTAATTATACAATCTAGATCTAAACACATTAGACCCACTATTAGCCTGGATTACCCCGATATAGTCTACATTTTATTACTGTCCCAGGCTATTTATTTACAGGCAGTTCTAGTTCTATTCTCGATAAGTTATTGGATAAAACCAATCAGTCTGATGTCTATGATATAAAAAACGTCAATTGTAATTTAAAAGATGACTATGAAAGCTCATATAGTTAAAGATATTATATACGTGTAAAAACATATAAATACACATACTAACATAAGTGTTTCTAGTGTTCTCAGCGGCACTGCGTCTGAATGTTAACACGATGACAGGTTCGATTCCCATTTAGGGGAATAATCTAGTTCTGGCAAAGCACGGCGTTGAGTTAAATACATTGAGAGAACGTGGTATATAACGTGGCATAAAATAATTAAGTAAAACACTATAAAATAATTAATTTTTAAGTAAAACACTATAAAATAATTATATATTTTTAATTAATAATTTATTAAATTAAATTATTACAATTTAATTAAATATTTTCAAATTAAATAAACTTTGATTGTTACCTAAAATATGCTTCAATAAGCCTTAATATTTAAACTACTAAACGCAGTAAGTCGTAGTACTTGACAGACAAATAGGTAAATGAGTTTAACGTTGATTATAGGCAGCGAGTATCTAATTTAATGATTACATGAATTTTGTTAGTGTTTATTGACTTTAACTAATGATCAATAGGCCCATATAGCTTTAAAAGATGAAGAAAGTGGTGCAAGTGGTAATAAGCGTGATATCACAGGTTCAGTTCCCAGAAGAGCATTTTGTGTAACAAATGTATGTAGGTACAGGGCAGATGTCCGTTAAATACTTTGTATAAAGTTCTCCGTAGAAATAATATATATCACACATTGCTTGACCACTAATACTGACTCGGAAGAAGCTGTGGTTAACCGACCAAGTGAGTAAACACTTTAGAAAATTAAGTGTATGGTCACTTTTATTACACTTTTTATTACTGCACCTTAGGAAAATCTTTTAAAACATCCTGCAGTATATATGTTTTATTTTTACGTATATTATTTTTGGACATAAACCCACACGCACATTTTACTGAAAAAAACTAAAATAAATAACTAATTTTACTCGCGAATTACTTCCGAATTTTAACAATCTATTTAAAATTGCTCTTTGTATATATTACCAATAAACGTTGTATAATTAATGAATAATTAGACTACAGTCTAGACAAATCACTTGAGAACGTTCTTAGAATATTAATGAAAGAAACGTTTAAGTAGAAACCTACGATTTTCACATTAACTAAATACAATTGGCAATCAATTGATGTTTTTTAACAGGATCTGGATTGTGAAAGGTTCTCAACGAAATTAAGTAAACAACACTTGCTTTCTAGGCTCGAAGTGACATACTTGTCGACAGCTATTATCTGTTATTTTAGTTAAACTTAGTGTTAGAATTCATGATCGTTAGAAATGTTATTACAGATTTACTATGTAATAATATGTGTATGTTTGTAAAAATAAAGAAAGCAGAATTGATAGTAGATACTTAAATTTCAAAATTGTTTAATAATATTAAGGAAGTGAAAAAATAAGCATACATATTCTTTTTTAAGCTTCACTCACTATCCCACATAACAAGGTAGGTCGAGAGAGCTTAACACTAAATTCTCAGGTTCTCTGGACACTCCGTCCCAATTAAGACATCCATTCTGGAAGCATTGCATGTGAGCTATGGAACTCTACGCCGCGGTATGCTTCATTACCAGAGCGAGGAATTTAAAATATAATTTCATTTTATCGAGTAGTATTCGAACAAATTACCAGCCGCGGATACAATCGCACACATGGGCCCCTACGCCATCATTGGCTTCGTATACATATTCTTGATAAAATATAATGAAAATTTCTTTAAAAAATCAAGGCACATCTTATCAATGAGGGCTTTGATGCTGCAGTCAGCTATCGCTTACAAACATAAAAATAATAAATCTCACGGCCTAGACCTTGTCATGAGGTATAGCCTATAGGTGATTAACCATACACATGCATTTTCTTGTTCACATGGAAAGTACTAATGCGAGGAAAGACGCCTCACTTTCATATAGCTGTCACAGTAACGACATACCATTAGCGTTACCCATCAAAGGCCGGCTTCGTTGTATTGAATCAATCAGAAAGGAAAACTATATCATATTAATTGTAGAGAAATAATTAAGGTGTCGTTAAGTTTTTTTGTAAACATGCAACAGTGTATATACAAGTAGAAAGTTAATAATATTTTTATAATTATCTTCCGTTTTAAAAGGAAGTAAGTATTAATATTTTAGAAGCTGCATATCTTATATATGCAGAATTTTAGAAAATTTATGAAAATATACAAAAAGCAGTTTATTATGTAGCTTTCTAATCAAATTGGAATAGGTACTGTGAAAGTACCGTTAATTTTAATCTTGGCCGGAAAATGATTAAAAACTAAGTTATTTATTTACATATATATACATCCAGATACATGTGTTTATATACAATTATATAGATGCTAACTTTTTTTATTTTATGATATTTACAAATAGTAAAGCTTGAATCCATATCATATATTTACATTTTCAAGTAATAATAAAATTTTAAATTGTTTACATAATGGTATTTATTATAGTTACGAGTATAAATTAGACAATTGAACATAATAGACAAAAATATCCGTTATCTTTAGACAATAACGTGTCTAATTGCAAATGAACTTTGAATATATGAGTATAGTAACTGCCCTTTGATTTCACTATCTCAGGATAGATCCTGCTGGCGGCATTAGGTCAGCAGTGAGATATATATTAGTTAGTGACATTGTACCATATCAGCCTCAAAGGCAGCCTCAAAGGTCGCCGCGGTCACACGAGTTCGTGACTTCGCCAATTTGTTTAGGAAACTTAGCGGTATTGTGAAATATGTACAGAAACGGAACCGCCGCAATAAAATAAATCCGATTATTTACTGTTAGATTGCCCGATTAGCGTTGATTGTTGACCGAAAATGATTGATAGGCATAAACTATTTAGTTGTACGGAGTCATGTTTTTAGGACTAACAGTATTGGTATTTCGGTTATATTTTTCTTTGGTAATTTGCTAAATATTACATTTTTGTTTTTATTGAATTTGTTTGATGAAATTTAAGTTTTTTCACTTAAACATATGACGTTTCCAATGAAAGATATAACAATAAGACTTAATTGACTGCGTCTTAGCGGTGATTCTGGATAACTGAATGTAAAGGTGTGATGATGAAGGAAACTCTACTTGAAGAAAAGTAAAAAAGAATATGTAGGGTTATCTCCAGTTTTGTTCAACGAAAAATTCTTTTATGCCAATTTAAAGATAATTACTTGATAATAAGGAATAATCTTATAAGATTATTATTTGATTTATCATATTTACTTTCAGATTCAAGAACAGAAATATAAATTACATTTTTTACCAGAACACGTACGTCCGGGAGTTCAATAATAAGGTGAAATGGACACATTCACACTAAAAAACCTGACGCGAATGGGCACAATCACTTGTATAAAATATATTTCCTGCATTTCACGATAAACATTATACTGTCTCTTAAATCTGAATACTGTAATAACTCATCGTATTTACTTGTCCATATCTAATAGCGCTTTTAACCTACCAAGGCCACACACATCTACTACAAATTAGCCTTGATAACGATGCCAAAGAAATAGAGTCTCACCTAGTAAGTAATAAAGACTAGTTTAAGTGCAACATAAATTTGTCGTATAAAACCAGCACGTAAGTAAAGAGATCAGTGGAAAGCCAATCCGCAAAGCACAGGAAACGGCTCTAATCAATCTTGTACTGTGCACTTATGTAACGTGCAATTATCGCCTCTAAATGATTGCAATAAGGGCTATAAAGATAAACGCTAGATCCCGATAACGCGTTTGACTTGATAGATGTGTTAAGGCGCGTGGTGCAAAAACACAGGGTTTGATACTTCGTTTGGCAGATAAGGTGACTTGAATGTCCACAAGATTTACTGTCCATGCATTAAGTAGTGCATCTAATTGTAAAACGTATTGCAAACAACATAAGGACCAAAGTACCTGTTACGTCAGAGACAAATATTTGTCGTCTTTCAATGTCTCATGTGAAAGATAATATGGTAAAATGTAACACACGACCTCATTCATCATTATTATTAAACGCAATCAGTGGTTAAACCCGATACTGTACCAAAGCTTAGATAAGATCTAGTGACCTTAGTTTAATTTAATACAAAGAATTCCTTTGAGACGTCGAGATATGAATTCAAAGAACAGCACAACGTCCAATTATTCAAATAAAAACGAAGCTGATTGCAACGGTAATGGGATTGCAAAATCTAATTTTATCTTCTTTACTGATAAGCATAAAAAGATACAATGTCAGTGCCGTCCTCCATACAAGGATGGAGTAACGGCAGTAGGGGAGAGCGGGGCTAAAAGTTACCGAGGTAAGTTGTTCCGATGGAAATAATTTCGCGGAGAAAAGTGATAGGAATATTTAGTAAACATATAGTGAAATGCAATGTGATAGCGCACCCATGGCCAGCATACTGAACAATCCAGTGGCACCCGATACCAATGGAATAGCACACGGGTGTCGCTGGTGCACGATTGTAAATATTTTTGCATTTCATATTTTTGGTCTATCTCACAAATTTTAACGATTAGCCTCGAGTATGTTAGTGTTTTTTTTACATTATATTACCTACTATTTCGGAACACTATTTGTAAATTATTTATGTTTTCTATATCTTATTTATATTTAATTTTTTTTCAACACGTGTTTTTGGGGTTAGATGTTCCCTTTTTTTGGGGCATGTTGTGACCTGTTGTTGTGACGAAAAACTTTCGCCAATTCATTTGTACCAATAATGAAATGTAAATATTGTAATTTTTCATACTAAAAAATATTGTAATTTAGTAGACTTATGCTCGGAAATCAACTCGAGGTTATGTGTCATATGAGTTGATGCAAAAAGCAGCGGATGTAGTTTTCAAAGATTGCAAGAATGAAATAAAATCTGTTACATATACATATTAAGTGCGAAAACCTAAAGGTATAAATTTTTTGTTTATTATTTTGGTTTAACAAAATCAAAATAAGTTTTATTTTATGTAAAATTATCTTTTACTTTTTAGTTTCGTTATTTTTCGGTTCGGTTTTTTTTTGTTCAAAATTAATTCTTTTTACGATTTTAAGTGATAAGTAACCTTAAAAGGATACTTCTTAAACGAGTGTTGGTTGTGGTAGTAGTGGTTGTTAACGAGTGGCATCTATTGTGATATGTAAAACTTGACTCAATTAGGTATTATTTTTGTGGAAACTAACATTTTGGTATATTAACAAGAAAATACATAAAAAATATTCGGGCGAATTGGGAATCTCTCCCCTTTTTGAAGTCGGTTGAAAATGAAAACTTTTTTGAGGTTGGTTGAAAAGAAATGCAACGATGGGGAATCTTACTTCTGACAATAATTTTAACAAAGTTTTCCCTTGTAACTATTCCAGTATAATTAGTATTTACCAAAATAAAAACAAATTTTCTTAATTTTGACCGGATTTTATAATCAGAACCTAACCAAACTTTCATCAAACTATCCTTGAAGTGTATCCTTTCAAATAAAAAAAGAATCATTAGAATCGGTTGGCGTGATATTGAGTTATTCGTCATTTTGTCGCACACGTACCAATACAAATTTAATACTTATGTTATTTTCTCATAGATACCATTGTCAAAAATAGACCAAAAAAAAATTGGTACCCACATGGGAAGCATTACCTTTCAAATAAAAAAAAATCATCAAAATCGGTTCACCTAATCAAAAATTATGAAGTAACATACATAAAAAAAAGAAACAGTCGAATTGATAATCTCCTTTTCTTACAGAAGTCGGTTAAAAAAGATTTGCTTTTGGGCCTGGTATTTATTATGATACTGTTGATTATTCCTTAAATGTACAGGCTTTGTTCGATTATTTATTGTTTTTACTTTTGGAAATACTAGCTTTAAAAATATGGTAACAATTTACCCCGGTCTGTTAACAACTTGCCCCAAGTCGGGGTAAGTTGTTACTTTCCGACTTCAGTCATAAAAAAAATCATAATAAAAAAGTCTTACAAAGAATACCCCAAATTACTGTTTTAATTGCAAGTCTAGATATGTAAGTTGAATTTGATTATATTATATAAATACTAAAATCAAGTATTCGTAGCAATATTTGAGGTTAAAAAAAAATCGGAACTTTTGGCCCCGCTCTCCCCTAAAGTGATCCACATACCCTAATTGGCAACTAGTTATAAAGTAATACGTGCATACGATTATCATCTTCAAGTTCAAAGTCGTTGTGCCCACAATCGCTCGATGCAACCACAAGGACTGGCTCAATCGGACATCAGAAGCATATCTGCGCTATTTCAAAGTAATGTTTGTCGTTTAATATTGTCAATGTAGCCGCTTTGTTTGTTCCCAGGCTCTGAGATTTGTTGGTGATTTGAGTTGTGTGGGATAACATTGCTTGTTTGTATTTATGTAGTTATGTCATTGTAATATGTAAGTAAAACCCTTCTTTTTATATCGCCGTAGTCGGATAAAAATTAAACTTTTGGTGCAAAAGAGACAAAATAATGTTTTTTCACTTCATTTTAGCTATATTCTTTACGTTATTCAAATTTGCTCTAAGTTCATTGATGGTCTTGTAAAGTTACAACTCACAAGATAATTAGACAATTTATTGCTGCGTGTTTTGATTAAAGTTAAAAGGTGTTGATATTTTGTATTTTAACAATTGAAGTTGAAGTTAGATTTAGAGAAGCAACCAAGAAAAAGTACCATGATACTCTAAAAAGAAAATACACGTACTATTCATTTATTTATTTTCAAATAAATAAACAAAAGCTTTAGAACAGTTTTTTTCATTTTAATAATGAATCAATCTAAAATGCTCCACTTGCATAAACTGTAAAATGCAAATTGTGGACGCCCAAAGCGTCACCACACTGAATCAGGACACTGCAGGCCGCCCTACATTCTGTTGTTTCAGCGAGTGTAAAGGATTTTAGCCCTTATCTACTTGAACACTGAAAGCTTTTCGGGAAACTATTTCGTGCAGTTATGAGATTCGAGGATTTGTGGATCTGCCAGGCGCAATTTCACAGACTTACAGTCGAAACTAAGTATAGGTCTTGAAAATAGGTGTTAAGATGATTTCTTTGAACTTTTAATGAGAAGAGTTCTTAAAATAACAATTTGTATAGTAGTAGTAACGTGTATAGTATACGCTATAAGTGTTTATTTCGCCAAACATATATATTTTTATTATCATTTTATATACATTTTGTACTGACCTCCACAGATTACATCAGCCAAGTTGGTTTGCACGCACTGGTGCGTGATCGCGCCATCTCTTACAGTAGTTATTTCCCCGTAGAGCTGATGAAGAGCTTCTTGATCTGACATGAGGATAGTTCTGGGTGAACTGCATTCATCTTCTGTTGAGTGGTGTCGAGAGGAAGATCGCGACCGAGACCGACGGCGTCTGTTGATCAAGAGTACTTATTGTATAACAATTTACAGCACAAAATTGATACTATAAACTTATATTAGGTGTAATTATTAGATATTTAATAATTAAAATTTATTATTAGCATCGTAATTGAGAAGTAGATCGCATACATTGTAACAGCTGTAAAGCTAGACGCAGATAGAACTTTATACACACACACACTTTATACATATTGTGAATTATTATTTCTTAGTCTACAGCGTATATCATTAAAAAAATTTAAATTAAATTAAATATTAACATTTTATGGGTTTTTTACTTTGATCGCAACCCAGCTTGATTGTAGTTCACATAATAGTCATGCATATTATAAGTGCGCCATGATGGAGTTATCAGCTTCACGCTGTATCCCGCACACATCAGGGTAGGCAGAGGGAACCTAGTGTTAAGATACTCCATTCCCCACTATCTGCCAAATTCTGAAGGCGTTACGTATTGAGTGGCAGAACTCAACGCCGCGCTTTGACTCGACACCAGACCGAAGAATAGTATTACACTTATGATGATGATCTCATGATGGAGTTATTAATATTAAAATATATTTTAAATCGTAATTCCTCAAGACAGTAGCTAGATCGTAAAAATAACGTTTAAGCATTTTACTGCACCGGTGGACATCTTTTTTGCGTTTCCAAGTTCACGTTGTACTTATGACCTCTAAAGTAGCCTGCGTGAGTTTAAGACTTATTACAACGTTATAAATTCCTTATTTACACGTTTTTATCGTTTGTCCTAACCGGACTCTGTTGTGTTTCTCATCGAGTGGCGTTTTTTGTTCAAGAACAACTGTCACTTATAACATTTGAGGTTTTTATTAGAGAAGCTTTTTAAAATTTTATCAAACAAGCCAGCGGTCTTGTTTTTTTGGACATTTTTTGTTTGTAAAATAAAGTTTTACTTAATTTAGTAAAAATACATTAAAATATTAAAGAAAAATATATTTTTTTAGTATTTACATTTTTATTTCTTATATTTACGCTTCGTCCGCTTTTTTGGGTGTGCCTAAAAAACCTGATTACAAATTCTTAATTTTTATATATGGTTGTAGGAAGAGGGAACCTAGTTCTAGCTTAGTAATTAGCTGCACATGACGGCAGTGAAGGAAATTAATATTATCACCCAAACCAGTACAAATCAAATTAGGAAAAGTATGATGTTAAAAATAGATATTTTCACGCACCACCATAGCTATCATCTGTCACAATAAAAATTCCTATATGCGCAATTTACACAAGTATCTAAAGAAAAAAACCAGCTACAATTATTAATATTTAAAACATTTTAATACCATTATTTAACGATGCAATTTACAACATCATGCTCACGCTACAGCCGTATAAAAATTTCATAATTTATGAGATAAAATTAAATCGATAGTACCTACGTATTTATCATTTCATTACGAAACCTATGTTTTATACACACTGTAATTCTTACAAAAGCCACATTGACCAAGTTTTGCACACTGGGGCTTATCGCTACAATCTTCAAACAATGTATGAACGGACAGTATAAATAATATAACGTAATATTGGTTATGAATTGATTTGACCTTACTCTTTGATAAACTTAATTCACATGTCATATTTCATTTGGCCTGCCTTTATTTTATATTATGGCAACTAGATGAAAAATGTCTCAAGGATTTAATTTGTAGGGTTCCGTTTGGTTTAAGAATGGTTTTAAAATAACAGTTTTTTTTTAAAGCTCGTTTGGTAGGGACGTTAAATTTTTGTTATATTCGCCACATTTGTTTCGTTAAGTTTCCATATATAACCTATACAATATAGGCCTCGTTTCCCCATGTTCTCAGAATCTTAGCTGATTTATATCAAAATTGACTAATAACGTTATATAATGAAACAACGCTACAATCAGTGGGTATACCATTATCATTACACGAACGCCCACGAGCCAATTAACGCGGGTCCCGTCGCGTTAACAGTGATGTTGAGGATTATCATAGGATCTTGATATCGTACCATTTAATAGCGAGCACTCAGGTTATTCAAAGTGTAAAGTGATTTGATACTATCTAGCTTGAAAGGGAAATGTTTAGGAAAGATATACAGAGTGTTTTATTAGGATAGTAAGTAGCTACTAAGTTATGTTTATTTTTGAGAACAAAATTAATGAGAGAATGGTAAAAAAGATATAAGTACTTAATGGAGTGAAAAGACTGGTAAAGGGAAATCTTTGTTTGGGAGGAGGGACGAAGATAACTTTAAAATCGTTATGGCAGTGGCACCACAAATCAGCACATATGACACTATAAATGTTGAAAAATATAGAAAACAAACATAACTTAGCTCTATTTACTTAATATATTAAAATGTATACAAAATTTATTTAATAAATATTGTTGGTTTCACAGAAATATTTCCAAATGCCAAGTCAAAAAACCCGACAAAGCTTATCAAAAGTCGCGTAGCTTATAAAAAGTAGTGTGAAGTAATACGCACTTCGAGTTCGAATTCGCTTCATAATAAAAATGTACATCACATATTAGCTATATTCTTAGAATAAGGACAGCGGTATTTCTCAACTTTTACACGTTTTGAATTATATATTTTGGGTTTTTTACTGCCCTGGATGACGTTTTAAATTATTTATAACATTTATTAAGCATTTTAGTTATATCCTCTTTATATTATCCTTTTTGGTATATAAAAGTTAGAAATAATAAAAATATTTCATATTTATATGTCATATTTATATGTCATATAAATACATAATTATTGTAAAAGTAATGAAATTAGCGTGAAGTCATTAATATATTCTTACATTACATATTCTTGCACTAACAGTAGTTTAATTAACATTTTAACTGTATTTACTTTGCGTAAGATGAATTAACGTATTTATTTTATGCATATATCTACATACTTACATACATTAATCAAAATATCGGACACGTGCCCAACGCAATCACTAGAGACCGTGGGGTAGACAACCAGTGTTGCAAACCAAAGCTTAAACCATTAATTAATATTATTGATGAAATATTCTGACACAAATATGTCAGCTTCACGCTGGATCCCGCACACAGCAGGGTAGGCAGAGGAGAGCTAGTGTTAAGACACTCCGTTCCCCTCCTTCCGCCGAATTCTGGAGGCGTTGCGTGTTGAGTGTTGGAGCTCAAGCATTGCAGGCCAAAGTTTAATGTAATTGATGAAATATTCTGATTCCAATATGTGTTATTTCGTAATTTATAACGGGATTTGCGGGCTCAAGAAAGTAGCCCATTGATGTATGTATGTTGCGAAGAAAAGGCCTTGCGAATGATAATAACAGTGGATATAAACATAACTCTTTAAAGAATAATTATGTTTAAGTAAACATAACTGTGCGTGAGATTAACTTGTTCTCCACTTTTACAACAACATTTCAAATAATTATAAAACGCATACTTTTCGTAGATATTTTAATAATTTAATACAATACGTGTTTTCTTTATTTATATTTCTACTTAAGACATACAAGTAAAGGATATTTTGTAAAATAAATTAATAATTGAAAAATAAAAAAAAACGCTTTTTTACAGAATTAATTAAAAGGACGACTGTAATGAGGACAAACTCGATATGTTTACTAGTAAGCAGTCCAAGGTTACATTAGCCATCTTTTCATTCCAGTTCCAATAACATTAAATAGCAAGAAGTAAATCAACACTTACTCTGGTGTAACAATAAAGAATCCTCGCGACGTCTGGTAGATCTTTCTCTCCTGCATCAGCTGGGCCAGCGTGTCGTAGACGACTTCGTGGGAAGGGGTTTGCATCGACGGAAATTTTGAGGATAGCGATGTTCTTATGCTTTCCAGTGTAGCGGATTGCCCCTGAAACAAAAAAAAATATTTATTTTAAAGATTCTGGAAATATCTTATATTATAATATACTAACAAATGCCCGCAACTTCTTTTGATTGGTCATTGTTATTCGCCACACATTTGTATGGAGATATTATTAAAAGGTTTATAAACTTAAAAATAAATTTGTAATAGAAACAGATAGTACTAATATTATTCTTTATAAATTACTGATTATTAAATAGAAGTTTATTCTCATTATTTAGAGATAAGATCATAAATGTTATATTAAATTGTATTATGTAAATTTATTTCCTGTTACTCGTTAGTATGAACCGTAACTTTAAATAAAGGTTTAATAGTGTAGGTTTTTTCTTAAATATAAAATCTGTTTTTGTTCTATTTATTTTAATTAAAATTCTTAATAAATATTCTCTCCCTCGATCAGTGAAAAAAAACCATTTGAATAATTAAATTTTAAATTATTTAAAAAAAAACAAATGGTAATAATAAATAACGAGATTTAAAGGATTCGCTAAGCTCGCGTAATATGAGTTTCTAGGATCTCTCTACAAACTCCGCTAAATGCAAGAGACGTGATGATAAAACCAACATTATCATTAAGTTGTCATTTTCACAATTCGATGTTTTCTTCCAGTTTCACACTATGTACATAAAGCTTATCCTAAGCTAGGAGAATCTAGTATTAAGACACTCCATTCTCCGCTTTGAGTGGCAGACGCATTCAACTGAAAGCAGTGGCGAACGAGCCCCTGCGCCACGAGGGCTTCTCGATCTACTATAAATACTATAAAAAGAAATAAAAGATTCACAAGTCTGTGCAAATATTTATTTTCCCCATTCACTTCTTCCATAATTGAGGCAATTTGCCTTGCTCCTTACCCTCATTATCTCTTTTAATTAAGCCTTTTCAGATCAAAAGAATTTAACGTAAATCCGGAATGATTGTTTAAGAATTCCAAGTTTCATGCAGGTTTTATTATAAAATGTTTGTTGGAATAAGGAAGGATTTATATAGTTTTAGTCGTTTATAATTTTTTCGATTAGCTATAAAAAAATATTTTTTTGTCTTTTTTTATTAATTTAATTAACTCATTTTTAAATTTTGTTTGTGAAGTGTGTAATAAATAAACAAATAAATTTCAAGGATGGAAGGAAATGAATAATATTTTATTAATATTTTTTGCTTCTTTAGATATCAGTAGTTTTATTTTACTTATACTTATGTGTATTAAAAACACAAGTTTCAAATTCGATTTTGGCGGAAGTGTAATTTTATGGAAAATGATTTTACGAAAGTAATTTTACGCCTAATACGAAATATCACGTGCTAAAGAATTATATAAATCTACCTAAATAACGGTAATATTTAAATTATCGCCAGAATTGGTCAATTTGGACGGTTCGTCAGTTAATTTGACATTTTGATCGCTCAATGTCGATGTGGTAGGTATTTTTTTTTCAAAGAGTTTTACAAGTTTTTAGTTTTTATTGTATTTCTTTTAATAAATATGCATTGTATATGTTTTTAATTGTAATCTCGTAAAGCATTAGGAATAACATTTTAAAAGTAAACGTTATTAAAAGAAAAATAATAATTTAATAAATATTTGTCTACTATTAAAGTCAAAATATAACCTTTACCATAGATTTATATAATTGATCATTTAAGAACCGGGAAGTGAATATATTTACATTCGAATGAGTGCAATATAACATAGAACTTGTTTACATCCTTATTTTATTTTAAAACTAGCTTTTTCCTGCGGTTTCACTTCCATGGTCTTTAAATATTCAAGTAGCGACGCTCTAACATGGAAATAAAAAACATAGTTTAAGTATTAATAATTTAAAGAAAATATTAATAAATATAAAGGTTACATTAAGAAAGTAAAGCATTTCTAACACCGCCAGATCAAATAGACAAATGCTTAATCTATCGCGATACTATCTTACAGTACTTAATACCAACACATGCGTTAATTAACGCGTTTAAAGCTGTTACTATTAAAGCAGGGGCCGTCAACCATTTCGCCTAAAATATAACTGTATATAATACTAATTAATATTGACCTAGTGATATTTTAATATGTACTGTTAGTAATCTAGAATATGTGGACTACTAATTTTATTTCATACTAAACTTATATAGTGGGAAAGGCACTCCTTGGTGATGCGACTGTTCTACGAACTACGTGTATCCTTGGACTTATTTTTTAACATATAATATTGTCAAATTTAGAATCATAGAAATAAGATTATTTATTAAAACTTCTTTATAAAAGCTTAAGCTAATCTATTATTATATTTCTCAATTAACAAAATTGGCAGAGAAAATCGTATCTGCACTGATCAAAAGGTCTAAGATAAATTCTGAAGATAGAGTAGGTACAGGTATATAGCATATTTCTGGGAAAAGTGCGTGGATACATATCGGTCGCGTATATAATTAAATGAGAAACGACGTCTAAGCAGCTTGCCTTAGTTAAAATGAACCGGTTGTGATTTACTCGTTGCCATACTTGTATACATTAATTTATTGAAGACTAGTATTCTACCCTTGTTATGTTCATTTATTAATGTTGCATAAACTTTCTCTTTTCATTTCTTAATAAAGTGCGCTAGAAATAGCTTTAGTGCCAAAGTCGAGTCCAGTTTAAAGATATTTTTATTATACAGGGTGGAAGAGGCAGCGCTTCTTTTACTGAAACTGCATATAGGTTAAAATATTTGAAACCCAGAACTAAAAAAATTAATCAAGGTACCTCAACAGTTTGGACGTAGGATTTTTTTTTCATTTTACGATTTTTATCCATACCTGTATTTCGTGTGACGCACACATACGTAAGCGACGTTGCCCCTTTGACAGGTAAATGTGTGCGTTCCTATGTTATACTTTACAAATGGCGTTTTATTTTAAAACGATAATTTTATTATTTATTTTGTTTGAAAAAATAACTTTTTTATTTTTGGGAATTATTTTTTTTCTGAATTATATTAAGCTTTTATAGACTAGTTAAAACTGTGGTTTCATTTAAAGTGGTGCTGACAATTCCACCCTGTATGTAAAAGTTGTTTTTATATTTGTACTTGAAGGAATATTTATAAATCATTAAATTATTTTATTTATTTTTTAATTTCAGTAAGTATGGCGTTGAGCTCCGTTGCTCCTTTACAAATAAGAAAATCTTTATTTAAAAAATTTTTAAAACATTTTTAATAATTGTATATGTCGGAAATAAAAGGCGTAATAGATATTAAAAATAAACGAGTAGAACCTCCGACCATGTCCTGGCCTTTGGTTCTACTCGAAATACTAAATTAAATAAATAGGTAAATCTAAAACAAATAAATAAACCAAATAATAACTGGAAACATAGTAAATTA
>JAEBDU010013194.1:1922603-1985372 GCA_016802625.1 Heliconius numata
AATTTTGGAGGCCCCTGTCCTCAACAAAATTGTTCACATACACACAAATTTTGGAGGCCCCTGTCCTCAACAAATTGTTCACATACACACAAATTTTGGAGGCCCCTGTCCTCAACAAAATTATTAAAACTCAATTTATAACACAAAAATAACAATAATAATAAATATAGTCAAACAACTTTCTTCTAAGCAAAACTTGATCCTTTATCTGTCACCTCTCCCGATGCCGACACGGAATCCTGCACCATTACTCTCTCACCTGGTTTGGGCGCCAATCGCAGTTGTTCATGAGCAACCTCCGTTAGTTCTCCTCCTCCACACATACCCTCTACTTCACGTAATATACTAGCCCGATGTTGCTTAGACAGCGTTTCTCATTCCCTTCTATTAGCCAGTGCCAAGAGTGTCTCCGAATTCCCTGGCACGTTTGTTTGTTGAGAAGATGTGAAAGGATGGACCTGCTGGATCAATCCCGCTTCTGATGTCGGAAATAAAAGGCGTAATAGATATTAAAAATAAACGAGTAGAACCTCCGACCATGTCCTGGCCTTTGGTTCTACTCGAAATACTAAATTAAATAAATAGGTAAATTTAAAACAAATAAATAAACCAAATAATAACTGGAAACATAGTAAATTACAAGGAAAATAATAACAACATTATCTTATTCTTTAAATGATGGCTTGGAGCAGTGCCTGGGACTTGTGACCCCAGGAGTAGGCTTAAGGGATCCCTTTCCGATATATCAACACTCGCCTTTCACTGCTCCAGTCCATTATAATTACAAATAGGTCTTAACAACATTCATAATTAAAATAGTCGAGGTTAACCAGCGGTGGAGCACGAGTAGTACTCCGAGCCATGGCAGAGCCTCGACTGAGCGTACAACGCCCGCGTGGCCTTTTATAAAGCAACAATGACATTGACAACGGTGACGCGCCCAAAGTGGCGCCACTAGAAACTGACAAATACAAAACCATCAATTCAATATTTACAGCATTTTATTAACTCTAAATGTTATTTCTAATTTTACTCCTTAAAACATCTTTTGTAATTAATTAACTAATTATGAATTTATTCCCAATATTTAAGTAAATTATCACCCACGCCGACATATATTAATGCAAAAACTATAATTATAAGAACACAAACTGAATTGAAATTACATAATATAAATGCCTTATTAGATTTAAAATTCCTGCCCACATTTGGTATTTAGAGTGCGACTTGCGGATTGCAAACGACATTCTATGCAGGTTGTTTAAATATGGGGCCGCAAGACAAGGCTTATAATTTACGACATAGAAATAGTACAAATAAAGTAATAGAAAATAAATTATTAAATCATTTTCAATTTTCTTTTACATATGATAATAATCCCTATACAATATAATCTAGCTAAACTAATATAAATTGCATTTTAAAATACTATATTCCAGTTTACATGTGATTAAAATCATTATCATTAAAGCACCTA
Source organism: Heliconius numata (assembly GCA_016802625.1). NCBI lineage: Eukaryota > Metazoa > Arthropoda > Insecta > Lepidoptera > Nymphalidae > Heliconius > Heliconius numata. The sequence goes on from JAEBDU010013194.1 coordinate 1,924,081, forward strand.
GCATCTCGTGTCAAAATATTCTCATTGCATATGGCGAATGGTAACCTGACACTAGGATCTCTCTGTCTACACAACAGATATTGGAAAAATATAGGAGTTGTTAACAGGTACGTTGTTTGGACACATCTGGATTATTGTGACAATTGTAATAGGCTTGTGAAAGAGCCCGACAAATTTACTGAGTTATGGATCAGTATAGTTGGTAGATAAAGATATAGAATAGATAGCACTGAACCAGTTTTAACTGTTGATTTAAGAAATAAAACTAATAATTTTAAGAATATAGGAATATACTTATACATTTTTAAAAATATATTTCCACTAATTCAATTAAGATTTCTTTTTCTGTATGTGACCTACTGAATGTATTTTTTGCCATTTCCAAAAAATGACTTCATTCTGATAAAAAAACAAAGAAGCTTTACACTGTATCCCACATAGTCCGGGTTTCCGGGTAGGTAGAGGGAACCTAGTGCTAAGGCATTCCGTTCTCCACTTTCCGATCAACGTTGTGGCGTTAAGTTCTGATTCTCAACCTTAATTATAATTGAAAATGAAGAGCAATGCCACAGCATTCTAATTCTTAACATCATTTTTCTTCAAGTTACCTTGCATCATGCGGATAATGTGCGAAATAAGAAAAATATTTTTCTATTTTCTAATAACCATTCCGGTCTCCCTTCGTCTCCCCTTGTGATTAATATTCTGAACACTAACGCATATATAAAGTTTTATAATAGAGAATAGTTCCATATAACGCGGCGAGCACAAAAGCTGACCTCACAGCATCGTTATTTAGGGATGCCTTGTGAAAAAGACCACGACTGCAATGGTATGGTACAAGATTTTAGATATATTTTGCACTAAAGTTTTTTTTTAATTTTAATATTTTTTAGAGCAATCTTTTTTTAGCTTCCCGCATATAGCAGGGTAGGTAGAGGAAGCCTAGAGTTAAGACACTCCGTTCCTAATTGTCCGCTGAATTCTGGAGCCATCACATGTTGAGGCGGAAGTGTGTTGAGTGGCGAAACTTAACGTCGCGCAGAATTAATTTAAATTAAAAGTTTACTCCTTAGACACTAATACAAAAATAGACAATAACTAGAGTATAAGAATTTCGAGGTATGCAGCTCGATAAACTTTCGTAACGTCTTTATTGGCTAAAGCGCTTGGCCTGTTTCCAAGAGTCGTGGATTTGAGTCCTTCCATGTTAAAATTTTTATAGGTTTCTAAATATTTATTATTATCTATTTTAAAACTGTTCTAATTTAGACATACGTATTTATCTTTTGGAAACTATCTCAAATTTTATATTTCTGTTATATTTTAAAAGATGTAATCTTCATATAAGGATTCAAGCACAAAAAAATCCACAAAAGTTGCATTATCACAGCATTAGGTGCTTAAACTTGGACCAGAGTATAAAATATGCGACGGGCCAGGTTGGCTCACGAAACCGGCCTGGTATTTTTATTTTCCACATTTCACGGCCACCTCATCATTCCGGTATTAGGTGCTCAACGGAATCGGAATGCAAAAATCCTGTTATAACTGAATATAGCACTCGATACTCAATATGCAAATTGCTTACAGCTTACATCATTTGAATAAAGGAACGAATAATTTAATAAGAGCCTGCCCTTAGGTTGTAAGGCGCAGCTCTTATAATTATTTAAGCCGAACTTAAGTTTTAGCTCTATAATGTTAACGAATATTATTATAATAATAAATAATTTGCAATGTTGAGTTAAAATTTGAAATTTCTTGCTTTACTAGAATAATTTCTGCTTTTAAAAGGTTGTGTGTGTGGAATATTAAATAATACGCATAGCTGGGTTTTATTGGCTTTTGGGGTGATTTTTTCGCATAGTCACTGTCAGTTATTACTTTTTACTAAAAGTTCAATTGGGAATAAAAAATAATTATACATATAATATTTTGAATTCATTACTTGTAATTGTAACAATCACACCAATACTCGTATATGGATGTAAATCCATACACATTTAGATATATATCTATATATATAAAAATGAAGCCCGTTTTCCTTGGTCACGGAAACACGCGTGAATGACTGGACCGATTTCACTAATTATTTTTTTTTGTATTTGTTATTATTAGGAGAAGGTTGTTACGGAAAAAAATATTAAGAAAATCTCTCAGAAATATTGAAAAATGTACATTTAATTTTGCATATTTTAAAAAACCTACCCGTTGAGACACTTTCGCGCATGCGCTGCTTTATTGGTAAGTACTACATGAAAAAAATGTACTGGAGGGTTGTTCCTCTTAATAAGATCTACAAAAAAGTCTGCGACGGCATATTCGTATCTTTTAAGAATAACGTGTAGTGATCATTTTTCTGTCTAAAAATAATAATTTCAATATATTTTTTATTGTGAGTCATATTTTTGCATAATGGTATTAATCCTTATCCTTTAAAATACTTTATTAATTTTCTACGTTAAACGAATATAAAATTTGCTTTTTGCACTATTTCGAAATTGCGAATAGTTTTACAGAAAAACGCATTAATCTTAATTATTGACTCATCCCGCCGTTGACACATCAGCTGTATGTTACTCAAGTTTCACTTATCCCTTACTCTCAGCATATAAATAAGTATATTAGTTACGTTGGCCATTTAATGTAGATCAAAACTGTCTTTTACTGTTTTTCATTTTAATAAGTACTTTAGAAGTTGTTACAATATCAAAAAATCCTTGCTGCGAAACGGCTCACCACTCGCCATGCGTCCGCCGCGCCCGCCTGCCTTACACGCATCGGTGGTTCAGTGGTAGAATGCTCGCCTGCCACGCGGGCGGCCCGGGTTCGATTCCCGGCCGATGCATTCTATTTAATTTACCTCACAGGCAGCCACGTAATGCTTGCTTTTCACAAGGGACAGAATTAACCACAAGCTCGAAAAAAAAAACCCGCCTGCCTCTATAGCAACGAAGATTTAGATGCGTTTGCACGTATTGGATAATTGGAGTTGAATGTATTATTTTAGCGCGATATATTTGGTTTCATATATTGTGTAGTAGTTATTAGTAGGTAGTCATTTAACTATCTAAAAATAGTCATTTAAATATATTTTAATAAGTACTTGAAAAGGTTAGTAGCACAGATTTAAAATTATGGTACCTACTAAAAAATCCTTGCTGTGTAAAACAATTGGAAAATCCTTATTGAAACTACGAAAATACGGGTTGCATTAGAGTTTAATTAATCTTCACATTATCTTAAGTGCTTTGCAAACATACAATATATGAATAATCCAGTAGTAAAAGCGGGCGAAGCCGCAAGAGGGTCGCTAGTATTAAAATATATTTAATGTTGATTAATAGCTAAAGTAAAATTTTAGTTACCTGTGACGTAAGGTCCATAATGCAATCGCACAGCGCCTCTGGTAGCGGCGTGAACTGCCCCTGATATGCTGGTGTCACTATGCAATCTTCAATGTCACCTGGAATGAAGAAAAAATTGTATGAAATTTGTAATCTTTTTTGAAATTTATTTAAATTTAGTACTAATCATCAACATACTCGTACATAACATCTGAAAACCGAAAAGGTCATCACAAATGATTATGTTAAAATAGTTCTTTACTTTACACAATTTAAATATTTTGTATAGAAAAAAAAAATTATAATAATAAATAACGTCACAAAATAATAGTTTTAATGGATAATATTTACTGAAATAAATAAATTATATTTATTGTATTGTGTTTTTATTTAAATATTTAAAAAAATAAATAAATCAATAATTAGTATATACTATTAAGAACAAAATTAATTTGCCAAAGCATAAAATAAAAAGCACACTTATACAAAAATTATATTTAAATCTCATAATATTATGTATATAGGTAGGTATAATAGAGTTGCTCAAAGTTTGCTAAAACTAAACTTGTTCATATAAGCAAACTTGCAGCGTACAGGTGAGCGGTTATCGATTTTCATGTTAACGGTGCAAGACTAAAGTTATTGAAGAGCTTTAATGGCGAAGTCTTAGTCAAATATAGGAATACTTGAAATCAATTTAAACTTCAATTTCGAGGCATTGTTGAAACTAACACGAGTAGTATACTAATTGAAGAACTGTGGAAGGTTTCTAATAACCGTTGTAGTAGAAATAGATCTGAATACTCTAGAAATTTTAACTCCTTTAGTCTATTAGTGTTCCAGTGTTAAATTATGCTAACTAAAACGCAATTTTTAAAAAGTTACATTAATTAATACCGTACCATTTATTTAATTATACCATAAAATTAATGTAAAAAACATCAATAAATATTTTTGGAAGTTCAAAAGCGAGTCAAGGTACTATGAATTATATTTAAATTAAACGTCAAAGTTTACTCAACTTTATCAATAAAGTAAAAGGTAAAAATAGTTTACTTACAATAGCAGTTATACTATATAAACTAAAAATTTCAGTAAAAACTTTATAATAAAACTTTTGAGTATACCGAAATAGTTTTGAACCCATAACCTGTCATTATAACAGTCGGATCCCAACTATGCTATGCTAGTAGTAAAATATTAACGAACATAATTTAATCTACAAACAAGTTATCTACGTCTAAATGATAGCCGGTATAATCCCATTGCATCCATAAACATCGGTGCTTTATTAAACTATTCATGTAATGCGCATATCCTGTAAAGGGGAAGTATGCGGAAGTGAAGATGTCGTAGAAATGGTACCCGGGATATATTATGAGTATGTATATATTTTAAGATGAAACTTTACGTAAATAATGAAAAACATTAAAAGCAGTTGTGAAAATTTTATATGAGTAATAGTTTTTCTATAGCTTTAGGCCCCTTCCCCCATATAGTAGGCAAGGGAAACGGAAGTAGGTGGGGAAACTCCGTTATCCATAGGTACTAGTTTCCGTTTGTTTGTACCTAGTGTTAAGGTATTCCGTTCCCCTCTATTCTACCCATTTTCGAGATATTCAGTGTTAAGTGGCGGCATTTATCTCCACGTTTAGCGCACAAAAAACGAGAGTCAGAAAATGAAAATAATTCGTTCTCCAGGCTGGGAATTGAACCTACATCCGTGCCCTCCCCTAATGCATCTCCGTCTTCCATAGTGTTGAGATAGCCTCCTACGTACATTAGTATATTCTATACATATTCGTATGATTATTTTCATTCATTATGATAATTATTTGTCTGATCTGAATGATCATTCATTCTCCAAATAATAGAGCTGCAGATGTCACTTCTGCTAAGCTTTTAATGTCTACGGGAGTCAGTGCGGACGTCCATAAATTGCGCTCACAATGCAGCCACTGCGGACTTGCCACGCTTTGGACTCGTGCCAAAGTGGTATCGGGTACAGGCGGGAGCGGTTTCAGGTGAACTGGAGTAGCTTCGTGGTATAATATGTTGGGTAAAATGCTTTGGATTAATTTATTTTAATTTGTTATTTTTAAAAGATATCCTCTGTTGTTGTTGATAGTGAGGTATCTTTTGTGGCCTCACTATAGCGGTACCATTCAATTTCTCTTGGCGATCACATAAATAACAATAGACACTCTGGCAAGATAAAGTGCGGTGTTAAGTTCCGCGAGACATACCACAAGGTCTCAAATACGGACGGAAAGTAGAGAACGGTGTGACACTAGGTTCTTCCTAATTATTCGGAAAAAAAGCGTGAAGCTGGTATAAATTACAAAATTATGTAAAGCTTCGATAATTCGAAATACAAAGTTATAATTAGATAAAAATATTTAAATTATAGAGATTATTAATTAAATGCATTAAATTAAAGAGATAATTTAAACGTGTATATTAATTACAAGAAAAGAGTCATAGTGAAAGTTCCAATGAAGATAACAGGTTCAAATAAATTAACGTGTGAATGTTTGTATCAGTATGCAAATACATAATTATATTAAATTTGATTTGATTTAGTTAAGATAAGCGGCGGCGTTTAATATCAAGGTTAAAAAATAAAACAATCTATGATAATCTATATTACACGTTAAATTACATGATAAAAATTCTACCAATTTTTATATATATTATACAAACTTTTTAAGTTTAGAGCCCAAACTATTATTTACTTATTTAATTTCATTTTATTGAGAACGAAAATAGCGCCAGACTGTAATCGCGGTGTTGTGGGTTCTATTACCACTCGAGGTATTGATAAATGATTATATTTAAATGATTTTACCCTTAGGAAAAGCAGTAAAAAAATGCTATTTCTTTCGATATAGTCAAACATGTCGCAACTGGACTTCGACAGCGTTATTTCTGTACTTTTTATTGTGACACTATAAATTTTATGTCACTGCTGTTATACAATAAAATAATTTATTAAGCTTTATACGATGTCGTTAGTAAAGCTGTAAAGGAAAAGTAAATAATCAAATTTTTAACACCCTATCAAAAATCCCTTTTGCAAATTGAGATATTTAAGTGGTTGTAAATACTTTATAAAATGGCAAAATAAACAAGTTAATTATGAATTCAATTGAAATAATAAATAGTGTAAAAATTTCACACTGATACAATATGACCTATAGGATTACCTAACTTTTAGTTTATTTAACTTTAAAGTATTTACTGTTAATTTAATCCTTTTAATACTAGTTGAGGCCGTCGTGACTCAGGGGCACATGAGTGTGAACTGAAACGCAGCAGTCGTAGGTTCGATTCCCTCTCGAGGGAATTATTATTTATTAATATTTTCATTTCTTCTCCCAGACAACAATGCAAAAGTCCGAAGTTGATTTCCACCACTCACCACGCAATACCTTGAAAGATTCAGCGGTAAGTTGAAAGCGGAGTGTCTTAACACTAGGTTCCCTCTACCTACCCTGCTGTGTGCGGGATACACTGTGAAGCTAATCCTTATAATACCTATTTATTAAAATAACAGAGCTTTATTATAGACAAGGATATGCTTTCTCTAGCAAATTAAGCGGCGAGACGCATAAGGATAACCCATAAATGTTTATTCATTTTCACTAAACGTGCGTGTACTGAAGTAAATTGAGCGTATCAGCGACGGCATATTAGTGGTACTTCCTTGTTAGCTCACATAGTTTTTGCACCCGACTTCATCCGTTATATTAAATACATGTGTAATTTTATCTCGTTGAAGTCATTAATATTGTATTACTTTCACATGTTTAGTAATCACTTATTTGCTATTTAATTAAAATTCCTATTAAAATAGCATATTTCAATGCAATTATTGAAAAAAGGACGCTGTTTATTTTATGATTTTTATGTGATTATAAAATAAAATAAAATTTCTTTGAGAGCAACTACTCAATTAATATGTTGAACTGTTAATAAAAGGTTTATTACAGTGAATGTTTAACTTTTTAGTACCAACACACAAATTCTTGACAAATTCAGAATGTATTGGTTAATATAATACACGGTACGGTGATAATATTTTAAATGTTTTCAATAATAAATATATTGATATCGTAAAATTTCAATTAATGTCAATAGTATATCAATGTGATAATTTAACACCAATACAGCACGTTACGTGTTTACACAGATTTAATAAAAATTTTGCCGTCGAGTTTGGGAATCAAGAATTCCGCGGAATGTGGAGAATGAAACTGTATTAATGGAGAACAGAGTGAGTTAACACTACGTTCCCAGGTTCCCTCTGCCTACCCCGCTACAGCATAAAGCTAAAAAAAGAAGTTGAAATTATTGAAAACGTGACGTGTGCTAGTTAAAATCAACAAAAATGCTACAAAAACAAAAAGTGACTAATACAGTAAGAAGCTAAGCAGTTAAAACTAAATGGAAATGTTCGGTAAACATTAGCCTCAATAAGAAATTTCTTACGCCACTAAGATCCTTGAAGTGTACTTGAATCTAACGACCACGTCAGAGCCACTCAGGTAACCTAAATCTGGCTTACGAGTATATGAGCGCTTCATGCGTCGAGTATACGCGACGTGCCAGAATATTTAAGTAGCGAATTGCCAAATTCAATTACATTTTTCCATTAGCACGAAGATTTGACTGCTTTTTTGGTGCATATTATTATTTTGTTCTGGTTTTAGTTTTGTTTTATGGGAATATTATGTGTATATAATATTACATTGGAGGCCAGTCAAGGCGCTAGGGCACAAGTGTATGACAGTAACGCGACAGGTTGTAGGTTCGATTCCCAAACAAGGAAATAAAATATTTCATATTTAATTAATTCGCTTTGGTGTCTTTGTGATCATTTGTTTATCATTATTTTATTTAATATCAACAATCTTTTAACTAGGAATCGAACTTACTACAATAAAAAAATTCCAATACGCTACTATATTGAGTAAACTTTGGTTGAGTAAGAATTACCTTCAGTATGTCATACTTTGTCATATATTAATAATAATAAATTATAATAATATATAATAAATATTTTGTGATAGTTTAATAAAACTTAACTGTAGTGTGGGTGTAAAGGCGCCGATCGACTTTGGATATTCATTTATGGACATGGCGCGTGTGGGACTGCTGAAGGTTGGGTAACAAACGCCGTTTCAAATTATCCTTTGAAAATTTGAAATTTAGTAATATTATATTTATGCCTACTACTTCTTTTATATTCATGCTGTATTTCGCATTTAATAGGGTAGGCAATCAGAACCTAGTGCTAAAACGTCTTTTTTAACATTATTAAAGTGTTATTCCACATTTAGGAAAAAAAAGATGAGAGATTTTAAATTCAGTAGGCCGAGTTCTTGTTACCAAAACGGAGGGATGAAAATGATGAATTCCTTCAAATGGGGCTGAACTCTGCCGTCGGACGCTGTGCTGATTCGCCGTCACGTTACTTATACTAACTCAACAACCACTAATAATTAATGCGACCGAAGGTCTTGGAGGTCCTTGAAATATCCGGAAAGTTTTAATACTTATTAATAATACAAATCAATGAATAATGTTATTTCTATCACAAAGAAGAGAAAAATAAAATTTCGTTATACAAGCAACTAAAAGCATTCTATTACCCAGAGAAATACAGTGTGTTTACAATCTTGTAATGAACGTCGTGGGAGTCCACTCGAGATCGTAAATACTATTTTACGATCGTACTCCTTACTAAAAAATAAACCTAATAAGTTTTTTGTTAATGCTCTTTTACGTAGTGCTGGCTACAGAACTAAGCAGTTGTGTCATCGGTGTCCTTAAATAAATTTACAACATTATACAAGCTTTTTTTAGCTTTGAAAAATTACCTACTATTTTATTTTTTAGTTTTGAGCAATTACTACGCACTGTAGAATGAAACTGGCCTTGCTATTATCCGCTAGTTAACATATGTAAAGCAGCTTACTTAGTAAACTTTGTTAATTCCTTTTTTAGCTCCACGCTTTTCCGTTTCCACTAGTTTCGCAGTTTTCACAGCTCCAAGTTTTCCAGCGTTTATAGCCAGATGCTGACTGTCAACGTTACGACAACCTGTCTCTTCACTTAACGCTTAAAATAAACTGCATAACATTAAAAAGTAATTAGCAGAAGAAGCATTCATTATAAGTCATGATAAAACTAAAATATTAAATTCAAATAATGTATTTTAAAATTTTATTATAATCGATAACCGTAAACTTTGGAAGTTAAATACTTTAAAATACAGTGTTTCTTCAGTTCAGAAGCATTGTAGTTTAAAATGAGTAAACAAATAAATCGATTACCAACCAAAATCGATATTGAACCCAAGGTCCAGCGAGCGGGTCATTTTAACGATTTAATTTATATAATTAATGACACGCCCACAACAACTGTTAATCAATATTACCCGGCTTAATGACTTGATGGGAAGTTTAAATGATTATTAGTACTGATTACGATATATTGTAAATTGAATTAAGCGAGTTTCACTTATCATTTAAAATTCAATTTATTTTTATTACGCATCATAACACCAGAAAGGAAAATAAGAAATGCAAAACGTGTACTTAAGATTAGTATTAACTTGTTGTATTTTATGAAGGTAAAACTTATGAAAGTTCTGTTCATAATGAGAAAAGGGATTATTTTTTTTTAATGCCAAGGTAAATGTTTTTTTTTCCGGCTTCACGCTGTATCCCGCATGTAGCAGAGTAAGCAGAGGGATCCTAGTGTTAAGACACTCCGGTCCCCACTTTCTGCCGAATTCTGGAGGCATTGCGTGTTGACTGAAGGAACTCAACACCAGAGCCTCGACACCAGAGAAGAAATACAAAATTTTATTTTTTTTAATTGATAATTCCAATTAGAAAGACCTCAACTTAATATAATAGTTATAAACATTTCACAAAGATTTTGTTACGCTGTTTTATTTTCTTTTCATTTACATTTTCACCATATCTTTATCCTTTTTTCATCCACTGCAAGGATTTCGAGGTAATCTATTTAGTAACTGACGTCTGACGTGCACGCGATAGCTCGTTTACAAGTTTAATTCAAACCTTCCAGTTGAAGGGCTACGTTTATTTTACAAATTTGGCGTTGAAAAACGATATCATTTTAAGAATGTTATGAAATTTTGCATATTTTTTTTAAATATCACTTACTTGCTATTTTAGAAAACTAAATATCAAGATAATCTGTTATCTTCTTTCCGGAGTAATGTCTCAAAATTTTCATTATCGATATTGTTGAGTGGCAGAACTCAACGCCGCACTATACTTTATCACAGTGGGAAAATATTATTTATTATATTTAACCGAATGGTAATCGAACTCACTACCATAGCATTTACATTCTGTCCCTATTCCACTGTGCTATAAAATAAATCACCAATATAAGTTACTAGCGGCCCGCTCGCGGCTTCGCCTGCGTGAACTACGTTTTTATTAATTTTTGTCTCCATGAGTCCTATAAGTGACGTCCATGCAAAATTTGAGACTCCTTCCTTCCAAACTTTCAACCCCAAAAACAACCCTTTAGAAGTCGAATATTACAAATTCCCGTCTTAGCGAGCACCTACGTCCTATAAGTAAGTCCTATGCAAATTTTCAGATTCCTAGCACATGTAGTTTCTGAGATTTCATGATGAGTGAGTGACCTTTCGATTTTATATATATAGATTACTTACGAAAGTTTACGCAGGTTTTAAGTACACTGCTTATATTTACTTTATTTACCCATACAAAATTGTTGTAATAAATTAATATTCTAGTAGTATCGTCTACTTTGCTTTTACAAATTTTAATTTTAAATTGGTAAAGTTTTTTAAGAGAGAAACCTGTATTTAGTCTAGACGATATTATGTGATATTTCTTATTAATTAATAAGCAAGGAGGTACTGGCTTTCAAATAAGAAATAACAAATTGAAACAATGACACGGCGTCTACAAAGTAAAAGCTTTTAGTGCGCTGGTACAAAAGTGTCCTGATTTTTATAGTAAATTTTAAAGTTTGTATCGTGTCCCTTTTATATTTTTCTGTTTTTCATTTAAAGTAAGTTTTTTATGCTTTATACAAAGCAAACAAATATTTTATATTTTTTTTATATTTAATTGTTGTTAATAATTTAATATGTTTATAGCGGGTTTAAAATAGGTAGGTCTATATGACAAGACGTAATGCTAAATGTACTTCCCTTTTACAAATACTTCTAGCATTGCATCCTGTCTTTGCTATAAAAAGCATACACTCTTAGACTTTTTCTTTTATACTTTTAAATAAATAACGTAAATAATTCATAAGTCAAGCATCAATTCCGAAACTTACAACATATTCTTAAAATAGAAATGTAAATTTATTATTATTATGTACATACATACGCATAACAAAAACAATTATCACTTCAATAAATAATTTACAAACAAAAGGTATGGTGGGTTCAAATTCGCATATAGGTATCATTAAGCTGTCTTGTAAATCATTAGCGCACAGCATTACAGTGAAGCGCCGTTTGACGCCTCTGTTATTTATATAATTATAAATGAACGTTAGACGCAGTTTTGGTGTTATTTATATATTTGAATGGATATATAAATACTATTAACTAAAATTGATTGAAGTTGGAACTGCGACGGTTATATGTTCGATTCTCACTCGGAAAAATGAACTATTTTCATGTCCCCGTTCTGGTAGAAAGAAAAGCACAACGACGTTGACTTCCAGCTCTCAACACATAAAATCTCGAAAGTTGAATGGAAAAGATAGAACGACACTTCGTTCTATATTTATATCTTAACACTTAGGTCCGCCTATTTTGCTATATGCGGGAAGTTGTATTATTATTAGTAGAAAATAATATTATATTCATTCACTATCAGAAATAATGTCTTTTTGCAGCGATATGAGTATGCACTATAAAATCAATTGAATAATTTGATCAATAGAATTTAACCGAAAATTTTACCTATTTTTCAATTTTTAATACTCTAGTTACTACTTTACGTACATTTATAAGTCAAGCCAATTAAGATTAACTACGGTATGGAGGAAACAAACGCAGGTGAGTTATAAGTGACTTCATTTTCTGCCTTTCCTCATACGATACGGCTATAAACATTACATCGGTCATCATCATTACTCCACTAACGTTTCCTGCAACTAAGAAAACAAAGCTTTTTATCATAGACTTCATAATATTATATAATATGGATATTTAGATTTTAAAAATTATTAAAATGTAATGTATTGCTTCTAATAATTGCCCATATGATTATTCTACAGTATATACTTTTACGTTAACTACTTTTTCTTATATATAGAAAAAAATGCATTGCCCTAATAAATTGTGAATTTTGTCTAAAGAACATTAAATAATTTCAGAATAAAATATTTATTCTGAACAAACTTGATTCTTTCTAATGATCGTTGCTATATCGAAGAATCATTGATATGTCGCTAGTTAGACATGGTCCAAATACAACCACACACACACACTTCACACTTACTTGACTTGTATTCACAAGTCATGTAAGTGTGAAGTCGTTAGTTTATACAAAATTTCTAAGACAAAATAAAAAACAAACCTAAATTTTCAAATGTACTACAAACAAATTTCCAGCACATCCTTGAGACAATTTCAAGCAACACTTTTAGGCGAGTGAAGACCTGAAGAAAACTACTACAGAGCATCTACACTCGCGTCTCAAAAACTACCTTCTTCACGTGGAAATTCCACTTCTAAATTATTTTGGTTCATTTGTCTAACACTTTTTTTTCTAATTAAAAAGTTATTTTATGTGGGTAAGTACAAAATTTTGATTTCAGTTTTCTACAAGAACCTGTGGCACTTGACTATCAATGCCGAAAAAAAAAGAGTACTTTAATTATAAACTTTTTCAACATGGAAATCGAACCCATAATAATTGATGACGGTTACTGATATTATTTACCTACTATGTTTCCAGACACTTCCCAAATCTTCCGTTACAATAATAATGATATCTATTTTTTTAATTTCACGTTTTATCCTGTATATAGCAAAAAAGAAGCTAGAGTGGACCTAATGTCAAAACACTCCGTTCTCTGCTTACTGCCTAAATTCGTGTTGACTAGCGAAGCTCAAAGCTCGGTTCACTTACCAGAGCAGGAAAATTAAAATAGTTAACTCCCTTTAGTCGAACAAACATCTCCTTAAAATCAAATGCTTTACCACTACGCCACAATTGCCTCTTATAAATTAAAATACATATTTCATATTATTATTACACAATACACCTAATATAAGGCATAAAAGTGAATTCACAAGAATTTTGCGCAACATTCATTTCACATTTTCTGCTAAATTGTATCAATAGTGATACAATTTGAAACATTTACATCAAACATAACGTAACGTAACGAGGTTTCTCGTTGGTTCCTCGTGTTTACCATAGATATACAATCTTGCCTACGGGCACTATAATTCCAACGGTAATCGGTATTTACTTAAAAACACCAACGGAAAGTATTTAGGTAAGTGTTAACGTAAAACACCAACGGAAAGTGTTAACGTTGTCGCCGCAGGTATAGAAATTGATTCTCATCTCATTAAGCGGAGTGACCTTTCTCTAATTGCGTATTGTTTGAGGTGAAACCGGAGGTCAGTTTATGTAACGGTTTAATATTGTTGAACTTTGTTTTAAATGCAAATCAATCGCATGTAGAATACATAAATATTTGAGTAGATGATTAATTATAAAAGGAATACTCATTTTACCACTTTGCTTTACAGAGAGACAGATTTGAAGTAACTATATGATATATATATCAAATAAATATTTTTCTTCGATCTAGACTACAAATTTAATTAGAAATAGAAAATCATAAGTGATGTAATAAAGTAAACAACGAATAATACCTTTTGTGAGTTAATTTTCACGTGTCCTACATACTCGCCACTTTGTACCCCAAGCTGATACCTACTTAAAATGTTTACTTTAATCAGGTCCAGTTAAATTTAGTTGGAGGGTGGAATAATATACCATTAGTTTCAGAGTGCAGAGAGCTTAGTACATATTATTTGGGTCAACTAATATAAAAATAGAAAAAATAAAAAAAAACAAAAACAGCAAATAAAGTATGACAAAATAACACGAACGTTCATTTCCCAGTGTAATTACACGCAATCTTCTTAAAGCAACATAATAACAGGATGAGATTAATTTCAATATTTACTTAGTCATGAGTTTTACTATGAAGCATTGTTTGAGTAATCACAGCCAGATAAATCTGTATCATTAAAAACTTATTAAGTAGTCATTTAATGAAAGGAATGGTAATGATGTCTGATTGATCAGATATCAAATTTTAATAAATTGCTTCTCCCTTTTTCCCGTACGAAGCAGAAAAGAAAGATCTAGGGAACATGGTGTTAGAGATACTCCGTTCTCCACGAACCTCTCAATTTTCGACACATTCCCTTTTTAGTGGCGGAAATTAATGCCACGCTTTTGTCTATTAGAGTGTGGAACGAAAATACTTTAAATATAATTATTCCCCTGAGTGAGAAACGAACCCAATTCCGTTGTGTTCACAGTGAGATGTTATCCCATTGCTCTACGATGGCTACAAAAGGTATAAATGTAGAATATTTAGATAAATATATGTAAACAAGTTATTTATGTAAATAGACAAATAATCGAACAGAAGTATTTAACAAAAGAATCTTAACAACAACCATTTTTATTAAACCATTTTAAACGTGATATTTTTATTCTTTACAACGGATATAACCAAAAGTGACGATTGAGAAATAAATCAATTACTGCAAGTAATAACGATACTATAAATGAAAAAAAAAGGTTGTGTTATCAACTTTTTACTTAAGAATCTTTTAATGCACGGAAGTTTACGGGTGACTTTTACTTTTAGATACCAATATAGTAGTTAATTGCAGCCGTGGGTGTGTTCTACTTAGCGCGTTTAATCGCTTGAAGAATTTCCAGTTTTGCTGCGTCCATTGAGCTGGCTGATAGAAGAATGATTAAGAGATAAATATTATGTGCATGACTTAATTCTATTAGTAACTGTATGAAACTAGAATACTATCATCTATTTATACCTTCAAAGTAAATTTACAAGTCATAAGAAGAGCAATATCCATTAGTTAATATACACAGCCATGTGCCAGATGCGACAACCTTGAATCTTGATAACCTTTGCTGCCAATTCCAAAATTATTCACGGTGGTTCGTTCGAGATGCCGTGAGACGGGTTTCGTGAAATTATATCGTGATGTCACGTCGTGAGCCAGCGCGAGGAGACCTTACGGATGGCCGGCGACAGATCTTTGACCCCAGGTCGCGAAAACCACGTACAATGGGATTACTTTCGTTTCTTCTATCAACAAGGTCAACGCTCGCACTTTTCTGCGACGTTTGTGTACATTGCATAGAATAACTATCTGGCGAAAGCATCGGACTATGAAAACAGATTCTTCTATTTCATACACAAACAGTCATTCATTCAATACTAAACGGAGACAGATTGACGGTTCCTTTATATTACTGTTAGAGTTACTTATCAACTTGTAAATATTATTAGGAAATAACTTTTTACAAATATATATTCTGGTTTGGCATCACCATTTGATATACTACACTTATCGATACGACAGTAGAAAGTCAATTTAGTAATCGAGCAATCAAAATCTCTATTTGTTTCCTGTATGAGTTAATACACATTAAGCTAATACGTTTCTTTCCGCGTGTCAAGTTAAACGTTATTATTTATCTTGCTTCATTTGATGGATAGACTACTTTGAGGACCATTACTCGTTCATGTTGATTAATTTTATGTTATAATTTCTTTTTTTTTTATAGCTCTATCCCATATACAGAAGGGTAAGCAGAGAGCTATTGTTAAGACACTCACCTATTTGCCCAATTTCTGTTTAGTTTTCATGATATGGCTTGGTGAGCAGTAGAATGAGAAGAACTCACTACCCTGAACGGTAATCGAACCTACATCCTATTGTCACAATGGCGGCTAAACTAATGAACATTGGTAAATAACAATTTTAATTATCACGTTGCTTTAACATAAACTATAATTACAACTTTAGTGCAAAAAAATATAATTACCGGCAAGCGTTTACTCGAGTGTGTGAATATGATACACTCATTATGTTTTGGGATTAGAAAATTTCCAATGGGAACTGGAGCGAGATGGTCGATTCTATTGTTAGCTGTATTCGTTATCATTTCTTTTACCCCAATAGAAACTTCTTCCTATTTTTTATAGCTCTCACTTTCTATGCACCATCAATATTGTCTATCAAGTGATTTGGACTCTTTTGTCTATATATTAATAGGTAAAGCAAAAATTTACTCCCATTTCAATTTTTAAAAAAATTGAAATTATGGTTTTGGCAGTTATATTTTCTATAGAGATGGAGAGAAAATGCTAAACGAAATAAATAAAGTAGACCTAACATATACGGAGACTAAATAAATAAAGTAAACCTAACACATATTATTACCATATGCTTGATAATAAGTTTTGTATAGAGTGACATACATACTATGGCAGCGCTTATTGTACGCGTCAATTGGGATAGTATTTTTCATATGGGATAATAATGTTTATAAGTTGATTAAAATTTCAATAAACTGTATTTTCTTAATTAATTTTTAATGACAGCGTTTTTTACAGTTTTATTTGGTTCTCTTGTGAATTATTGTTTCGTGTTTCAACTTTCACGAAAACAATTAAAAATAAGTTTACGATTATTTTCTGTGAGAATTATTTCTTTGTTTTTGTTGTGGGTTAATTTTAATGATTTCGAGCTATTTTACTTATAAAAGCTAATGTTTTGAAAGTGTCAAAAGTTGGTTAGCTAATGTACTCATACACATATGAGTACTGAGTAGGTGTCGCTTTAGGCGATTTTTGGAAAGAGGAAACTTATAAGATACGATATTTTAGATACAATATTAGCTTAATCCTTATATGGTAAGACTCAGTGGGTTTTGCACTTTTAGCACGTAACGGCGATGATTTTGCAATTCTGAAATCCTCAACCTAAAAACCTAAATTGATTCGTTTTGTATTTGTCTTTGAATGTAAAATTTTCTTTAATTTATCAGCTACATAGTTTGTATCAAGTTATTTATAGATGTATTTAAATTAAATAAAAGTAATGATGTTTATTTCATTTTGATAAAATAAATTAACTTCCGATTTCCACTATTATAAAATAGTTTTAATTATAATTTCAAGTTTTGATATATCTTAGCATATTATATATTATTATAATATGCTAAATTTGTCCAACACGTTATAATTATCATTAATAATTATTATATAATAGACATAATTAAAGCAACCGGAAAAAGTGACACTAAAAAGCGAATTATAAACAAACTATTAGAACCCAACTGGTTGTTTGGGAACCAGGTTGATGAAAGTCAATGCCAAGGTTTAAAATCTCACAGTTTTTAGTTAATTACAAGTTTTATGTTATCGTCAAACAGCAGGTTAAGGAAATAATATTAGATCAAAGTAAAAGTTACAATACAGGTATATCCACATTTAGAAATTGGAGTAAAGAGACAACATTCGTTAATCGTAATTTTAAACTTAAAATATATAATTGCATAGTTTTGGCTAACCTGCTATGTCTGGGATATAAAATAAAAAAAAAACTAATATTAGTACCTCCTATACGGTGTATATATGTTTATATCATAAATAATGTAGTGGATTCGAACCTACAACTATTAAAAACATCTATAACTCATTTACAAATTTATGGTAATATATAATGAACGTTTATACCGAAACGATGAATGAAGTTGTAATATAAACCTTGACCCCGTCGACCCAAATCTCATATGTCTCGCATCGATCGAGGAGTTGGTAAGAGCGCGTTCATGATATCTCTTGCGGTTGTAACACAATACAAGGCCACGACTGACTGACTGACTCCAAGTGTGCTCACTGAACTGTGGACGACCTAAATAAAACAATAAGTAACAAAGGAATGACAGGTGCCTTGTAAGATGTAGATCTTGTGGGTTCCCATATTGAAGAAATCGTAGCTAATATATGTAAAACTAATTTTCTAATTTTATATGTTATTTAATATTTTTGTTCTGATATAGGTTATAGAGATGTTTTTGTAGCAATTTGTGTGAGTTCTTCGAGTGAATGATAATATTTGACAAGCTCTTTTTATAGTTATAGATATAGAGATTGGACGGAGAGTGGAGAAATTTCTTTGTTTAGGTTTTATTTATGTATTCATGGGATCCAAGCTATCTTATCTAAATAAAATCTAAGTGGATATTAAAATCCTATAAAACAAAACAAATAATTTAAATTGCAACACAATAACATACAATTGAAAGTATAATCCAAAAATTTCAATTAACTTTTGTTTTAAATCAGGAAACAGAAACAAACTTAATTTCATAAGAAACTCGAGAGAAAGTATGAGAGCGATTTTATACAAAAGATACAAAAATTAGATACGATTGTTAACTGTTAATTGTGCTACGTATGTGACCAGACAAAGAAAGGCACGGGTCAATGGTACAGAGCTAACGGTGGCCGGATGTCAACCTCGAGAAACCCGTTCATGTCTACCAGCTACCGTACTAATAATAAAATATATCTCAATATATACGTTTAAAATATAATATTTCGCAGAAAAACTCTTACTTGGCTTCTATTATGTTCCGTTTCTGAAGGAAATAGTATTTGTCAACATTTCTGTGCCATTTTAAGCATTTTAACAGCAGGTTGAAGCTCACGTGCTTCTTTATAGTCTAAGTAATGCTTAACCTTTGGTTTCTTTAGTATGGTGCATTTCACATTCGCTTTCGTAAATATCGATTACGACTGTCTGTACGTCCGATCGATATCAATTCGATGTTCGTCAACTACTGTTCTGTTCTAATGATGCATTTCCATTTGAGTTTACCTCATTGATGGTGAAGGTAGAATTAAAAATCGAAAGTAAAACCTTTTCATCTTTCAATACCGTGAAGTTCTCTTGAATAAATTATTGTCAATTAATATGCAAATGTCAATATTATTAGCTTAAGAAAATTGTCAATTATTGCGAGTTGACGGGAAAAACAAATCTATAAGTTGCGTACATATTTGATATAAATTGTGTATTCTTGTGCTATAAATAAATCATTAATAATATTCGTTTAAATTACATAAAAATAAAATATATTCATATATGTTGGTTACATACGAGTACATTCTATCATATTAATGTCGATTCTCGTTTCAATTATTGACTGCTGAAAATAGGTTAATAATTGAAAATGCTCGAATAAATTGACTCGATTTACATGTACTATAAGTACAGTACTATATATAAGTATATATTATAAATATTTCTTAGTCGTAGCACAGGAAAAGCCTAGGTAATACAAGGAAAACGTTTGATAAAGTTATGAAGTCATTCAGTTTGCTACAGGCAGTTAATGGTGTCTAATCCTATATCTTATAAAACAAAGTCGCTTTTCGTGTCTGTCTGAACTTTCTAACTCTTCTTCTTCTAAACCACCCAACGGATTTTTATGTGGTTTTCACCATTAGGTCGAGTATTTCTCAGGGAAGGTTTATATATAGTTTATTATTTGTACATTCTTATGTAAATTAACATAAATACGATAAATGTGTCTAAAGTCCTACCCGTTGAGACACTTTCGCGCATGCGCTGCTTTAATGGTAAGTACTACATGAAAAAAATGTACTGGAGTATTGTTCCTCTCAATAAGATCTACAAAAAAGTTCGCGAGAGCATATTTTTATCTTTTAAGGATAACGTGTAGTGATCATATTTCTGTCTAAAAATAGTAATTTCAATATATTTTTTATTGTGAGCGATATTTTTCCATAATGGTATTAATCCTTATCCTTTAAAATACTTTATTAATTTTCTACGTTAAACGAAGATAAAATTTTCTTTTCACACTATTTCGAAATTGCGAATAGTTTTAGAGAAAAACGCATTTAAATGTTGACACATCCCGCCGTTGACACATCAGCTGTATGTTACTCAAGTTTTACTTATCCCTTACTCTCAGCATATAAATAAGTATATTAGTTACGTTGGCCATTTAATGTAGATCAAAACTGTCTTTTACTGTTTTTTCATTTTAATAAGTACTTTAGAAGTTGTTACAATATCAAAACATCCTTGCTGCGAAACGCGCCCCGCGACGTTTTGCTTATACAAGCGCGTCATGAGCAGTCGTCGGTGGTTCAGTGGTAGAATGCTCGCCTGCCACGCGGGCAGCCCGGGTTCCATTCCCGGCCGATGCATTCCTCACAGGCAGCCACGTAGTGCTTGCTTTTCATCAGGGACAGAATACCCTCTTCAGCATTAACCACAAGCTCGAAAAAAAAAACCCGCCCGCTATAGAGGCATTGCAACGAAGATTTAGATGCGTTTGCACGTATTGGATAATTGGAGTTGAATGTATTATTTCAGCGCGATATATTTGGTTTCATATTTTTTGTATTAGTTATTAGTAGGTAGGCTTTTGTTTATAATTTCTTCCGTTTAAAAATAGTCATTTAACTATCTAAAAATAGTCATTTAAATATATTTTAATAAATACTTGAAAAGATTAGTAGCACAGATTTAAAATTACGGTACCTACTAAAAAATCCTTGCCGAGTAAGACAATTGGAAAATCCTTATTGAAACTACGAAAATGCGGATTGCATTAGAATTTAATTAATTTTCACATTATCTTAAGTGCTTTGCAAACATACATTATATGAATAATCCAGTAGTAAAAGCGGGCGAAGCCGCAAGGGGGTCGCTAGTGAATAATAAATTTAATATGTACTACCATACTACTTAGTTTGTAAGCTTCAGATCTAATATGCAATTCAATACAGCTGTATGACCTTATGAGTTTTCTTACTAAAAATGTATAAATTACTCAAATAAGTGGGATATTTAAGAATATAAATTGTTTACTTTCTTAAAATGATGACACTGAACTTGTCCGATTTATAGTATGAAATAGAATACTCTTTTTCCCTATACAATTTAATCTTTTTAAACATGATTGGAGTGCATCGCTACTATTTCTAAGAGACTTTCAAATTAAAAGTTCTAAGTATAATGTTAATTTAAGCTTAATATCCATTTAATTGATTGAATTTCGGTAAAAACATATGTGTTATGTATATGTTTGTATAGAATATATTTTTTTCAATAAGATACGTATTTAAGTATGTCAAGCGAAATAAAAGAAGCTTTAAATATAAGGCGTATGCATATTTAATTAACAATTTCGTTATTAACGTTATTATTATGGGAGTGAGTTATTTTTGCACAATTACTTCGGCTTTCTCGTCGGAAGACTTTCAGCGGGACGTTTGTAGTTGCGGAGTGAGCCCGGGGTCATGTGCGCTGTCGTGATGGTCTCATACTTTTATGGTAGTTGCTATTTGTTGTTTACGGTTATTGTGGGAAATCAGGCTAATGCATTCAAGTCTTGGTATTTTACCCAAAATTGAGTATTCTTCTCTCAAGAGCTTTCTTGAGTTGTGTTTATACTTATCGCACAGAACCGAACCGAACCCACACATATAATTATTTTATTATTTTAATGATATGAATGATGTTTCTTAATTATTTCATTAGATTTTCATTTTATTCGTAAATATTACAATAAAAACAAATGTGTTTTCTAATGTGAAAGTTATAATCGTAAACAAAAACAATCTTTTCGACAATGTGTTGTCGATTAAAGAAAGTTTCACCAGTTAACCAACATTGGGTAACAACCTGGTCATATCTCCGCACAATTCCATTCATTCATAAGATCAAATGAACTGTTTAATTGAACACTACGTCAGGTTCCTTATCTGGACTCTTTCAATCACGTATCACGGTTAATACGTCTAAACTAGACAAAAGAATTGGCTAATTTGCTTGTCAGTATGAAATAATCAACAGCGATCTGAGTCGCTTGTGTACGCACAATCGTCTCAAACGACAAACGATAGTGAATTCTAGCGTAGATCTATTACCAGTTCCGGTGCGCATGTTTGTCTGAATATTACTTTATTATTTGAAGTACAAGGTTCATTTTACAATAACAGAACTTAACATTTAAACACAAGAGTGTCAAATGAGCGTCAATTTGATGTTTGGAAGCCAGTGGTGTATGTGTGTATCGCCCGAGGTGCAATTCATTAAGAACACTTTCGCTTTAGTTAGTGCTATACTTGTTATTTTACCATTATATTTGATACCCGACTCTACCTTCTACCTTTGATTGGCAAACCGTCACACGCCGTCGCTTTTGCCTAACCAAACTATCGATTTGAATTAAGTATTATAACGATACCGGATAAAGTTATCAATTACATTAATACAGGTTATAATCAAGTTTAATTTATGCAATTATAAGCGAAGCGACATTTGGAATTAATCACCTGTACGTTTTTAATACTGTAATATTAAGTAATTAATAAGAATCATAATATTTTTTTTATTTCACATTTGTAATTTAATATGGTTTTACAATTATGACCTGTTACGTAGCGCATTGGATAAATGATAAACTATGGGCGTAATTGTTGACAGCTTCGCGCCCCTTCTTAACCCTTATCTTCATTTTGTATAGTATACATACAACTTTATAAAAATATACGATCGCTATAAAATATTTTTTAACTTAGTTTTATTAAACATATGACATTTCTAGACATTTATTTATACTTCAAAAATAAAAATAGTAGTTTATCTATGATAGTTTTAAAAAAATTGTCAAAAATAACCGACAAGACGCGCTGCTCAGATTTCTCTAAGGTAAGTTTTATTTTATTTTTATGTTTGTACTCCTAAATATGTATGTTTATTATAAAATAAACATGCCTAAATGTATGTTCTTACACATTTATATATATATGCTGATGTCGCTATATGAATTAGTGTGTTTTTTTCGTGTTTTTTAATAATGTATATTATACTATACATTGCCGCAGTTGCAGTCGTTTACCTTTCGTCGGTGGTGTTTAGTATAATATACATTGCCAACTTCACAGGATCAATATTTTTTGGAACTTTACTATAAAATGTAAATTTCAAGTATGTCTTTCTTATATACTAAACCAATTATATTATAATGTAAAAGACAGTTGTACTGCCGCCTTGATATAGTGGTTCTAGAAAGCTTACACACAAAGTTATGGGTTCGATTCCCATAAAAAATACTATTATTATTATTACTGCATGACTACCTAACTATATAAAGGGACAAATAATATTACATTCATTATTTACCTATTTATAACACAATATGGTTTGGCTTATCTTTGGTGTTGGTTTTTTGTATGTGTCTTTTGCTTTGGTTTTAAACTCTATGGGTGATAGAGCTAGGTGCATTTTCTCCTTGGTGCCTGAAGAGAATGCAGACTCTGACACAAGTGACAGAGCTAGTAACAGTAATGAAGCTGGAATGATTGGGTCAACAGAAAGTTCTCCAGAGCCATCGATAAATTCAAATCTCGAAAGGTTAAACCTCTTACAAATTTCTGATTATGAGATAGGAACGCATGCAGCTGATATTCATGCCGTTACCACCGAAGTGTCTCTTACACCTCATTTCTTAATTCTTTCTTGTAAAGAATGAATGAAGAAGAAAATCGACGTCAATATAAACCAAATAAGCCTTGTAAATGGAGTTTCAAGAACTAAATCAGAGTCGGTGTGTGACATCATGTATGAGTTCTTGCTCTACATAAGAGATGACACTTTTACGGGCATTATTACTGAAGAAGAAGAAGAGACTATGGGTGTTGGAAGTAAAAATAGTTTTAGCTTTATATACGACTATTAAGTCGAAACATTTCAGTGAAAAATTTACACGATTTCCCGCCAAGCAAAAATACAAAACCGGTATCTTAACGATCATGCGATGATATTGGCTATGACAAATATTACCATTGGCCGCAAATAACCGGATATCAAATGTGCAAGTACATGTGTACTGCAAAGCTGGTCAGGTACGTACCGTGTGCATAAAATGTAAGGTTTACCTTTGTTTTGTGAAGAATCGAAGGTGTTTTTGGAGTACCACCGCAAGCAATAGGATCTCTGAGTTATTATTTTGTAACAAAAAAATATTTGAGAATGATTTTTTTAATTAAACATTTTTACTTCCATTAATATAGTTGTTTTTATTTAAAATCATATTATTTACAATAATCTTTCAGTATATTTTAAAAGCTACCAGTAACATTTCCATCCTCCCTAAGCATCGCAATGTATAGTATAATATACATTCTTAAAAATGGTAGAATCACTGTACGTGTAGCAATGTATAGTATAGTATACATCGTGTTTTTCCGAAATTTTCATATTATGATTTTTTTATTTATTTTTTTTATGTTTTTTGTAGCCCAAAGAAGCTACCAGTATGCATATTTTTTGCTTTTCTTAAAAAAAAAATTTTTGCGAAGATAAGGGTTAAAACGGCGTCCGACTGTAAACACGATTATTTTGGATTCGATTTCTCTCGATTTGGGGAATTATTTTTATTTTCTCTCTCTGGCAGGAAAGAGCGCTGCGTTAAGTTCCATTACCCGTGGAGAGCAGACTGTCTATGCCTAGATTTTGATATTTATTATAAAAATCTTTTAACTATATCTACACACAACGTCTCTAAATCGAAGAAAAAGGAGTGACTTTGCACTACACTTACAAAGTAAGACACTAACCAAGTTACCTTCATACAAAAAAAATATTATAAACGTGAATGGAAAGAAAGCGAACTTAGCGTACATGATAATGTCTTATTTTTATTACAGAACGCTATACCGCGAGATGGTTAAAAAATAACCTTCAGTAAGTCCGATCACCCGATGTTGTGAAGAAGCAATTTATTAGTTATTTTATTTCCGCTAATGACTTCGGTGCGCCGTATAATTCGGTATAGACGATCGACGCTCGCATCAAAGATCAAAAATGCTTGCGACCAGAAGTCACGTTCAGATCCTATCGAGATTTACTACAGCCAGTGTATTGAACCTTCTTTTAATTACTATTATGAACTTTATATAAATGTATTATAAAGTATATTTGTGTTTTATTTTTAAGTATCGATTTGATTGATTACTTTTCAATACAAATGACAACAGGTGATTGTTGATTTCAGAGATAGTATTGGCTTAGCTGTTCTGAGTCTCGTCAGGCTTCAGTAGTATTCGTGTGGGCTTTTATTCCTTTCGTATTTGATGTGACTGTCACTGATTGTTAATTTTACGCTAGTATGAGTTTATGACGTGTGAATTATGAAATAGGAACCGGATGTAAGTATATGTAATACGGCTACGGGTTATAATATTATATTAAGAACGAATGATTGTAGTTTTTTTTATTTATTGTTGTTTTTTTTTATTTTCACATATCTTTCTTAAATTTAGGAAGTAGATAGATAAAGCAATAGCTTAATTGGTGTATTAATATATGTTAAGATATATGGTAATCATATGTATAAATACTTTGCTTTATATGCACTTAAATATTTACTAAACGATCTAAGGCAAGTTGTAACGTATTTCAAATATACAATATTCTATGAAATTTCATTCTATAGAGATCTTGGTCAGAAATATAGAGCATCTTAATCAGAATCTATTTTCAATTTTATAAATAATACTTTGCTACTCTTTGCAAAATTTGTTTAACACGTATTCTCATTATTACCTACTCAAACATCGAACATTATAAAAAGAAAGTGCATATTAAAGTGAATAAGAAATCGAAATGAACTTCCATTCAAAAAATGAAATTATCTACTTAATTCGACAATAACGTTTCCAATTACAGTTAAACTTTATACCGTTTTTAATTTGAAAAGGGGAATTGTATATAAAATAATCTGTAAAGAAATGACACCCTGTTGATGTAAATTTGAATTGTGGAATATGAGGAACGGAGTGCCTTACCCTCCCTTCTTCTGACTACCCTACCATAGTATGAGATTACAACTTTAAACTAAAAAATAAATATTAATTAAACTGTAAGTAAAAAAAGGACTAAGCTTGTTTTTTAACAGCCATTATTATTACAGTTTTAGTAAGATTGACTACTATAAAAAGGCGCTTCATTTGCTGATTTTTTACCGACTCTATACATTGCAAACTCTAGATGAGAGGTATTTAGTAGTGTTTCCTTAATACAGATATAATTCTGCAGTCTTAATAGATTTTTTATAAATAAATTATACCTTCATATTGATTAAAATAAAAATTGCGATTAAAAAAATACTATTATGAATGATATTTGTTAGAAATATTAACAAAGTGTTATGAAATTGGAATTCTTACTAGGAAGGTGCTATTTTCCTACACCAAACCCACCCCACCTAAGTGATTTATTAAAATTATTTTTATCTTCTGAATGCAAAATATTCACAAATTTACATTTTTTATTTTCTTTATATGAGTCATAAGTACTTCATCTAATAAATAAATTGACCTTTAACAAAGCACCACACCTTGTGCTATCCGGATTTATATACGCATTCTGGTTTGTTTTACATAAAACAGTATGAAAGACTGAAGGTCAGGTGCTGTCACGACACACTTGCACAGTGTGTGGAACGACCATATCCTTAAGAAAATGTCTAATTATATTATTTGTATTGGAATTACTCATCATTGAAGAATAACTTTTCATATTAATGTCAAATTTATTATTTACAAGACGTGCAGCCTATATCTTAGAGCTAGGGAAGCTCTCTTATTATTTTCATCATACCGTTTGCCACATGTAAATTTCCAAGCAGATACGTTTATCTTCTTATGATTGTTGCAATTGTATTCTTTAACAATAAAAATAAAAAAAATATATATAAAATTATATATCAATATCGATACCTACTTTTTCAATAATAGATTAAAGTGCTTTTAAAAGAACACAGCCCCGTTTCCAGCTTACTTTACCACGATCATAAAAGTTAACTAGATGATACTGTAGTTTAGCGGCGGACATTTGCAATTCAAATGCGACAGCAAATTCATTTCTAGACTCGTGTTTTACGTGCCTGTAATATCGGGTATTATAACGAGATTGTATTATATTACTAAATAACTTGCATAATACGACTTAACTAGACAATTAAAAATATTATCAAATGTAAGGATTTTTCATTAATGGTTTTTAATAATATTTGTTTTGATCTTTTTTAACTGCATCCCATATAACAGAGTAAGAGGGAACCTGTCTTGTTCCATAAAAACACCTAATATTATTAAATTTTCTGCCAAATTTTAGAGCTTCTTAAAAAAATTTGAATAATTCATTCCTCAAAGCATGCATTAGGAAAAAATATGAAGACATCGGTAGCAATGTACGTTTCAATGATACTGAAAGTTACAAAGCATGAACCATGTATGAAACGAAAGTGGAATGTCGTAACCAAAGAGACTGCTATAGATAATGCCTAAATGACGAGACTGGGGTTATTAAGCTCCTTACTCATTACTTCGAGTTTATATTTATTCGGCAAATCTTCTAAGTAGAGTTTGACCTAACTAATAACAATGAAATCTCAAAATAAATAAAAAAATATTTAGTATATCGTTTGAGAGATTTTTAAGAACACACAAATTAATCTAAATTAAAAGTATTTTAGTAGTAAGTAGTTTAGTAGTAAGTAGTTGATTTGTGCATCAAATTGTTATATAATTCATTAGTAAATTTTATTACAATAAAACTTAAAAGCATTATATAAGTGCGATCAATGATAGAGCATCCGCATTTGGGGCGCGAGATTAGGAGCGCAAGGTCCATGAAGGTCGTCGTAGTGAAAGTAATGAGCATAGAGCGACTCTACGTGTAATTTCACTTAATTTCAGTACTAATTAAACTTTAATCTATTAAAAGCCGTTGTGGGGTAATGGTATAAAAGTTTGACTGTAAATGCGACGGTTGTGGGTTCGATTCCCATTAGGGTGAATGATTTATAATAAAAGCTTGATTGAGGTTAATACATATAAATATTTTCATAAGTGAGTTTTTGCAACCACAAAAATATAAATAAAATTATATAAAAGCGGTATAGAACTACACATCTGTAGGTCCAAATGATTGATTGCGTTAAACCAACTTATCCACAGATAGGCATGCAAATAAATAAATTATCAATATCCATACAAAACAATTACTTTTCAACCGTCGTCGTGAATATTTCTATCAAAAAGATTGATTATCGAGATAATAACATACAAAAGGATTTATAACATATTCAAGGCACCAGGCGGCTCTATCATCGTTATTTACATAATAGAGTAGGACAGTACACTTCATTACATTGACATAGCTGTTTCACGGTAATAAATAGCTAGTTTATAATTTTCCCACACGATGTCAGCATATATCACAGTCAGGGCCGAGTACCAACAAATACCAGCCATTAGTGCCGCACGTACTGCTTAATTTGCAATAGCATTGTCTCAGCCCTGAGCCTAACATGGGTTTGTTTTGTAATCTAGGTTAATATATGATGTTGATAAGAAAAATATTAAGAAATATTGTTATTTTACAATTAGAAGAGGTAGGATTTGTTTAAATTTATATATTAGTCTAATTGAGGAAGTGTTTTTTTGGTGTGGTCAAATAAACAACTGACCATATCCGTAAATAGCGAGAAGTAAACAATATAATGATTTAAATATACAGAACTTTTTTTATATATTTTTAAAAGTTATTTAAATAGTAAATTTATTTATCAATTAAGTTTTAATATCTTCTTATTGGAACTGTCGACTTTTAACAAAAAGAAATAAAAAACAAAAAAACTAAAAAATTAAAACATTAATGTGTGACTGCGTAACTCTGTGCAGTGATATTAACCCAATTCCCATTTCAAATTCTTATTCATCAACAATAGTTCTTCTCCACATTTATATAACATCGGCATCCTTTCTTGATTTATGCTTCCTTCATGGGACGGATGTCTGTCTGTCCAGCTCAGTTCTACATAACGAGTTCGCTATTTACTTTACTCTGAGATTTATTCCGCCTTGTAAGTTGTGATCATAGTTTACTTTAGAATTTCAATTTCGCTATGGAGCTCACTTAAGTACTAGAATTACTTATGTAATCTCCTTATACTGACTTCAACGAGATTTATCTACTAGTTGGTGCTATATTTTTGTTGTAATAGGGATGTACCGTGATGTTTTTGCTAACTAGCTATAGATACACTGAAATTAGAGAGTTTTTATGTTATTTCACTAGTAAAATTTGAAAAAATTTGGATGATCAAATAGTTTTTGGGCTATTTCATTACAACTAATTATGATTATTTATTCTTCTTAAATATGAGTCAGATATGGAATAAATACAAAACGTATAATAAATACAGAATACACGTATAAGAACGTATGGCTTAATTGACTAGAGCTTTTGGAATATTTCCAAAAGTCGCCAAATTGAATCCCGCAATGTACAAATTTATATATATTTTTAATGCCAATTTTAAAATGTTATAAATATACCCTCGTTATTTGTGTAAGCGCGACAAGTGTGGGTTCGATTCCCACTTGGAACAACAAACTATTTTCATTTCCTCGCTCTAGTAACTAGCTAGCTAGTTACTGCTGACTAGCTAGTCAACCCGCAATGTTGAGCGGAAAAATGGGTAACAGAGTGTCTTAACTCCAAGTTCACTCGACTTACCCTACTTAAAGCACAACATCGTGAAGCTTAAACGAACACTTAATAGGCAATACAATGTAATAAGTACTGAGCAGTTATAATACAAAAATTACATAATTCCATTTCTAACGGATAGGGCAATAAAAAGCGAATGCTCAAACTTTGAATTTATTAAATTAGATAGTTTACGACAACCACAGTTTCCATTCACAGCTTATCAGGACGGTAGATAACGATCTCCGTCATTGTTTGCATCTCGATCTTTGACGCGATATCTTTAACGCGGATGTATTTTATTATTGGCGTGATTCCCATGCTTTCTTTGGTAAACACTTCATTTAAAATTATTATTGTTTTCACTTCACTTGGGTTATGACTAATTAATTAATTATTTTTATATATCTTTTAGAAGAAGAGAATCTTTTACCAACGTAGCTGAGAACGCAACCTATATCTTTTTTTTTTAATAAATACGTTCTTTTCAGGAAATTATGGGGCCGAAGATGAGTATAGGGTGTAAACTTCAATTCGATATCTCCAAGCGTTCCTGAGATAAAGGCTCTTGACAGACAGATAGATGGATAACAAAGTGATCTAATAAGGCTTCCTTTTTTCCTTAAAAGGTACGGAATCCTAAAAATAAAGTGTTACTTTTATTTCATTTGTAAATATCCTATACTGGTCTTGTTGGAAAATAAATTCGAAAATTTCCGACTTAACGATTGAAGTGCTGTCAACTGTTTTCCTAGTTTCAACTAAATTATAATATCCGCTGTACAACTTGTATTATTTAATA
Organism: Heliconius numata; assembly: GCA_016802625.1. NCBI lineage: Eukaryota > Metazoa > Arthropoda > Insecta > Lepidoptera > Nymphalidae > Heliconius > Heliconius numata. The sequence continues at coordinate 1,954,955 of JAEBDU010013194.1, forward strand.
AGAAAAACAAATCACGAGCCTAAATGAAGCAAATTAACCGACGTAATCCAATTAGTTCAACGTGATAAGTATAATTTTCTTGTGCCAATAAACCTGCAATAAAAGTGTCAATTATCTAAGTACTTTAGTGGCACAGACTACAGCCTCGTCACCATCATCGGCGAGGCCAGGAAGTTATGATTGACAGCGGAATATTTAGTGTGGTTTTGAAAGGTAGAGCCAGTTATAAGCAGGATGTGCACGATCGTACTCTTTGATTTACAGTTCGATTACGAAATTATTAATTTGCCTAATAACAGGTGTTTTATATATAAATAATACGCTACCGTTATCTAGTGACTGACAAACTCCGCGTAGACTAAGCTACTGGACTACAAAAATTTAATTTGGCATATTTGGTTTGTGGAGGGATGCCTTAAAAGCGTTGCCATTGCGATTTCTCGAAATTCCTACGGAAATTGGGAGATTTTCTTATTTTTTAAAGGCAAGCAAAGTTGTGGGCGACGACTATGTCTTTATAATAATTATAATTACTAATTATTATAAAGACATAGTTCATGCATTCATATACGAATACGTATTTCGTAAAAATAATTTTTAATATCTTTCCGTACATCAAAACGTAAAGTACGTTGCTTTGTGAATCAGGAAACGCAGTCCACTCGCAACAATATCTTATATCATATTGTCAGGGAGTTTTTGTGTTTATATAAATCTCATGGCTTACCTAACTATCCATTGGTTGTAAAGCGAATTTGTTACAGCCTACATATCATATAAACATAAAATCCTTCTATGAAAAGTAAATTTATGAAAAGTTTCTTGTTTACGATAAAAACTTTTACTTACAGAATGTTATTAAAAGATGGCTTATACTTTATAATTTTTTTTAAACATATAAACTTTATTTATTCGAATAAGTGATAATTTGAAATAGTAATAGATTTAATAAATGTATTTAATTTCCTTACTATTTGTGAAAGTTTGTACTACAGTCTGTCTGTCAGTTAGGTAACTGACAATACAGGCAGATAATGCTGAAACACGTTGATATCTAAAATACGTTTGATAGCCAAATATAGAAAATGAGTTTATTTTATTATAATTTTCTAGAGCAGTACTTACGCTAGAGAACAGTGTTTGAACATTAGCCTCTTTACACGAACGTTGGATATCTTTCAGGTACCAAAATATCAGTTGTTTCTTAAGTAAAATTAATTGTATCATTGTATTTCATGAGTACATAAACATAAAGCAAACCGCGGCATTGAACTACGCCACTACGCCAAATTTTCAGAAAACTGGAAATTATCTTAATGGGAACGGAGTGATCAAACATTACGTCCTAGTTCTAGGTAAAGCTAAAAAAAATGTAACTATCACATTAAAAGGCATCATAATAGTGTCAGAAAACCAAGGAAATGTTTAAAATAAAATCATATAAATGGAAAATTATTATACGAATCTTACTATTTATAAAACAATTATTATATATTACGCATGAGTTCCATTTCACGTTGTTTAAAAGCTATAAAGTTTATACAATTGCAATATTGACATAGTCAAAACAATAGCGATCAATTTTCGATATGTCACGTGCTATCTGCAAGCGGAATGGATTACATTTATCTCGTTGTATATCTCACACGGATATTTCAATGACTAAAGGATAATATTTTGTTTGCATTTGTGGAACTAATACTGGCAATACTCTTAAGATTGTATCTCAATTGAAATTTTATTCATGAGGTGCTCTTTGTTTATAATAATAAACCTGATGAATGTATGGTTTCTTGTAAGATTGATGACATTTTTTTGGGTGTGGAACTTGCAGTTTATTTTGCAAGGCCAGGCAAGGGGAAGAACCTAGCAAAATGTTTCGTTATACATTAGCTCATTTGGACATACTTTAATATTAATATTATATAGACATAGTCAAATTAAATATCAGAAACATTTATATAGAAATAAATAAAAACATCTTCCATAAATATATGTATGTTAGTATACTAAGTTTCTATGATAAAGTAAATAATCCATTACATTAATTCACTTTACAATGTACAAACCATAATATCCTATAAACTACACGTTAAAATACCTGAAAGTGATCGCCCAGGGGCAATATAAAGCATCTCGTATTATTGAAGTAAACACTCGCGTTGTTTAACGAACGAGGTTCAACATGAGAAGTCTACAACATCAATTCCGTTTAGGCGCTCCAAGCGAAAATCCGTTCATAAATCTTAAGTAGAAACCGAAGAAAGGTGTTACAGTATTATGAAATGGAAATTATTTAGGTTCAAAACGCACGCGACTACCTCTACATCTATACTACAACTCTATTTGAAGAAGCATAGAGTCGAAGACTATATATAACCAATACTTAGGCCCTGCTAGGCTGTTCCATGTTAGCAATGGAAGTTTTCAGTCATTCTAAACTGTCGCCAGATAAATTGATTTCAATATAATATTAAATGGTAGATATAAGCCGATGGTGGGTGTCGGCGAACTGAGATGTAACAATATGAATGCAACGTGTCGGTTTGTAAAGTAAGCTATAATACCAGGATAACTATTTCATTCATGCCCACTCACGTGTCAGATTTCGCGATAAATAATACCAAAATTTATATGTTTAAGCCCGTAAGTCAGATTAATAACGTTTATAACAAGCTGACCGTTACAGCCTATCCGTTGGTGCTTAGTGTATCGGCATTTTTCATATAATGTTGGGATTAGGAAGAGATTTTTCATTTTATAAAAAACTCATTTATATATTTTTGCGACGTCGAGTTACGCCACTCAACACGCAAAGCCTCCAGAATTCACCGGGAAATGGAGTGCCTGAACACTAGATTCCCTTTGCCTACCCTGCTGTGTGCGAGATACAGCGTGAAAACAAAAAAAAATATTTTTATGTTTTATATCATTTTTATTTTGTCTTATTTAGGCATAATATTATTATATTAAATATTTTTTAAATATACATTAACAAGAATAATATTAATTATATTATTAAAAATATGTAGAGCTATAAATATAAACACTTAGGAAATGACAATTGCACTTGGCCCAATTTCTAAGAACAGGCTTGATTTCGAAATGGAATTTCGATTGCTTTCCATTCCATTATATTTAAAGTTGAACCGATTTCTTTTACCTCTCTATAGGAGATGTTAATTATAAATACATATATCGTGATCTGATGCGAACATAAGGGCCTTAAATATCGAAGAAAGTAAATGTAAATATTCACAACCAGTTTAAAAAAGCTATGCAGTTCCGCTCCACATCGATTATACTGAATGTGTAGAAACCAGCTGATTACTTGTCACCAAAAATTATAATATTTTAATTTTTAACATAAAATGTAAGTTGTACATTATATGTCAAGAACAGCGGTAAACGATTCAAATAACGAAATAACTTTCAAAAATACTATTTTACTTCTATATCAGAAGTAAGTTCCCCGTTTAATTTTTCTTTTAGTCAGTGTTGAGCTGGGCTCTTGGACCTTACGCTTAAAAAAATATCAACTAAAATAAGTACTAAGTATGTACTAAATTTAGAAGTTGTTTCTACATGTTCATATACAAAAAGAATATTACAATTTTTACTTCAAAATTTAAAAAATACACATATTCTTGTTTATTAACGTAAGTACTAGTAAAATAATCAAAAATAAACACCAATTGTAAAGTACAAACTGCAAATGTAGTACTGGAAGTTGAAACCTGTCATCGGGTCGTGAACTTTAAACGAAGATTTATTTGGAAACTTGTCTACTACAATGCGACATTGCGGTTAAGAGTCATTTCCGTAGGACTGTTTGTTAAAAGTTGCCATACTTTATTATAAAGATGTGTTTTCAATTATTTTTTTACAACTGAATAGATTTTTATATGGAAACACTTTTTTACTTATTTAGAATACGTATACAACTTTGAATGTAGCGGGACTCGAACCTGCAACATCTGGAAACCGACCAAGCGCTCTGACCACTAAGCCATACGTCGAAATTCTGATAAAGTGTATCAGTTACAAGTAATTTATGTTGTTAGCACTTTTTTAGTTATATATTAATTTTATTTATTAAAAAAATCCAATTTTTTAATTATACTACTTTATAATTTTTTAAATAATAATTACATAATTTGATTTAATTATTATTCAGTAGAACTTTTGTTTGAAATTCTCTTGACAATCAGAAGAAAAATATATATGCAAAAGTTTCTGATGAGTAAGTAACTTTATATTTCTTTACTTAGTTCGGAACAATATGTTTGTCGAACAAGTGCTTTAAGGTATTTGCAGTTGCTGGCTTTCCTGTTAGTGATTTACGGTTTTCAATTTGCAATAACGGCTTTAAATTCAGGTTAAGTTGGGAACTTAAACTAAATTTTTAACTTAACTTGTTTATCGTTCTGCGTCGAGTTTTATAGATTTGATGTTATGCCAAAAATGTTGGGAAACTTAGCAGATACGATTCAAGGCACTGAGCGACAAACAGCACATGACACTATTAAGTTAGTGAATTATTCGAGACGCCTTTTTACAAAGTTTGTCTTAGAGTTTCATATGTTCTTTAAAATCTTTTGTAGTAGTAAATATGTTATTCTGTCGTTTTAGAATTGCGCATCTGTTTGATTTTATGGGGAAAGCAAAAACTAGACATAAATCACATTTTCCATTTTCTCCTTGTTAAAAGACATCGACGTAACGGGGTAATACAACCCAAAGTCGCTGTTTAAATATGCTTCTGGTGCCTACTTCAATAGTGTAGGTTACATTAAAATCTGGAAAACTAAAATTAACACACTCCGTTCTCATTAAGATACTTCTGCCGAATTCTAGAGGCATGCGTGTTGACTTGCGGAACTCCCAACAGAACGAGGAAATTAAAATATGAAATATTTAAAGTCTTGAACCCAAAACTTGTCGTATTTACAGTCACATACTTGTACCCCAGCGCCACGACTGGCCTCAAATGTATATATAATATACATATGTATATGCAATATATATAGAATCAATGAAAACCAGTTATCATTACAATATAAGTTAAACACAGAACGTTTACCGGTCCCGTGGCTCGAAACAAAGCTGTTATTACAATAGGATGTCCTTGCAAGGCCGTGGGCCGGCGCGTAGGACGCACTTAGCACTGCTTTGTAGGCCGTGAGAATGTTGGATACATTACTTGACCTTACTTACTGAATATGTACTAATATTACAATTACATTTTTGTTGGCTTCACGCCGTATCCCGCATGTTGCAGGTTAGGCAAAGGGAGTCTAGTGCTTAGCACTCCGTTCCCCACTTTCAGCCGAATTTTGAAGTCATTGCGTGTTGCCTGGCAGAACTCAACGCCGCGCTTTGCCTCGACACCAGAGCGATGCATAATTTACATTTTAAGTAAAGACAGACGTATTAAAACTTTTTTTGATGTTTTCATCTCAGTAAGAGGAGGTTCTTCAAATTTTTGACAGGTATTTATACACAGATTATAACCCCTTTCTATCAACCCTCGCTGAAAAATCACATATGCGTAAAGGCTTTACGGAGGTTTTTTATTTGTATATACGAAATTCATGTAGGATTGTACTTAGCTTAGACTTTTTTTGAATAATCTCGACGTAAAATACTTTTAAGTAAAATACTAACATATTGAATGATAAGAATTTCGTTAGTTCGTTGTTAAGTATTTTATTGCATAAACTCAGTAACACTGCTGCAATCCTACTTACTAATACTATAATTGTGAAAGATGAAAAGTGATGTTTGTTCCACTTTCACGCAAAAACGACAAAATGGATTTAGAAAAGCAGTAACAAAGCATAAGCGTTACTACAGACTAATATAAAGGATAAAGGATTAGCACATACCAAGTCCACATATCAAATAAGTGGGTGGGGGCTTCAGCACAGACCGTGAGTAGGCCCCCCGAACGGTCTCCAAGGCGCGTGGGGCCCCCGCTACAAGGAGCACCCCGGGGGATACGTAGCCGGCGTAGCGGAGCTCAGCCGTGGCAGCGGCGAGGGCCCCCGCCCACCAGCATTTGGCATTCGCCGCTAGGAAACTCTGCAACAAGATTTAAATATGTATTTAGTTTTTATATTTATTGAATTAACTAAATTTTATACATTGAAAAATGAAAAGTTTAGAGAAAAAATCTTATTTGAAGTACATATACCTATATGTAGTACTAAATAATTTTCAGATTTCCAAAAATAAAACAAACACCACCAGGCTCTCTTCAAAGAAAATCTAATTCTATTCATAGATTAAAAGAAAGTAAACAGATTAAGATTTCTTATACAGCATGTAAGTTGTCTCAACTTAACTCATAACAACGAGTATTTAGCATAATGCATAGCAATGTGACATCTCACGTGATACGAGCGGTGATGCGTGAACCGCCCGCGTGCGGCCACATGCCACGGAATACTAATAATAATATAAATGTGAAAGTATGTATGTTCGGATGTTTGTTACTCGATCACGCAAAAATATCTAAACAGATTAGACTTCCAAAAATTATTAAATACTATATATTCTTCATGAAGCCAGTCTGACTATTATAACGGGACGGTTGTGGGTTCGATCCCGACTCGGATGAATGCATTATTATTTATTAATACTTTAATCTGTTCGGTCTAGATTAAAGATCAGATAACATTAAAGTAGTAGTGCATTAGCAAAAGTCCGGCGCTGAGTTCCGCACCTCAACATGCAATGTATCAAAATTTTTTTAAAGGAATCAATCAATCTCGTGCCTTGAAAATTCTTTAAAGAACCCTCAAAGCCTTGAAAACGAAAATATAATTAAGAAAGTGCACTGCAATTTCCCTATATCTATACAGTACTGGCTATTCTCCTTGACCTGCAACCGTTTGGCATTTCGTGTTTCGTAATATATGCACTCCGCTTTGCACTCGAATAGCAATTACGTTGTATGTTGAACAACTCAATTATAATACCTTATATCATCTCGCTTGTGGGTATTTTAGTGAGAAGTTCAGAATATTTCTGCTTTATCATATTGAAAGGTCACGAGCATATTATAGAATTGTATGATCTTAACACCCACTTACTTTAAAAATATCCAGCTACACGCTATATCTCGCTCATAGCAGGGTAAGCAGATGGAACCTGGGGTGCCCAGGTTGCCTTATGTTAAGATATTGCGCTCCCACCAAGACACTTACTTTCCGCCAACCTTTGGAGGCATTGCGTGTTGAGTGGCGAAACTCAACGCCGCGCTTTGTCTCGACATTGGAGCGAAGAAAATGAAACTATATTTAATACGATGAAATGATGAGTGAAAATATATTTATATTTAATTTTAAAAAATATGCTATTTGTTCTTAAACATACTGTGTTTTGCAGTCAGCCACATGCATTCCTCTTTTTGTGGCAAAAATCACAAGAAATGCATTGATGAGACCACATCGCGTGTGAAGCAATTATTACTAATATTTCTAAGACGAGAGTAAAAATACGGTACTTTCATCGCATTACAGTTTAACGCTAATCGTCACGAATGGATTTTGTTAAGACTTTATTAACATAGGTAGATATTGATTAAGATTTAAAAATTAAAATAGTAACAATAAATATTTTTTCATACTAAAAAGTTACAGATATAGCTTTATAATGCTAATATTTGACACTACAAATGATAAATACATAATTGCAAACATAGAGAACAAAGAGTTAAGAAACCCAGTTCTCCACTTTCTGATTGAACTCAAAATTCATTGGGACAAAATGATGGAACTTAATGTCCTGGATGGTTTACCAGCGGAGAAATTAAATAAATAATTTCTCCGGGGATCGAATCCACAACCATCGCGATTTTAGAGAGAGATATTAAAGTGCGCCAACACGGATCAAATCTAATCGTATTAATATATACTTCTTGTATAATTTAATCCTTCATTTATATTTTATACACCGTATTTGACACCGTTTACACCAGTAAGAATAACATGTTAATATTAGGACAAGGTTTAACTGCATATTAAACATACGTTAAATTCTTTATAGTATGAAGTATTTAGTATAATATTCACATGATAATTTTACAAAATAACTCTAATTATTAACTTCATTCTCGATATCATATTCATATAGTTGACTTTTTTCGCTTAAGTGTTTAGCACAACACTTGTTGCGAAAATGACATCATACATAATACAAGAAACGAAACGAATATGTTTAAACTTTTTAAACAAATCATGAAAACTTCAACTTAAAATTTGTCCGTTTTGTCCGTCTGTCTATAGAATAATATCATTTAATAACTGTACTAAAAAGATCAAATTTGTCTGTATTTTTTTAAAATCTAACACTTCACTTCTCTAACATAAATGTTCTAACTTGATGTCATCATGTGATACATCCAATTTTGTATGATGTCATGCGGTAGGTATAAGTTTCTTATGCGTGTAGTTAAAGGTCATTCACATAACTGTGAGGCGAAAACAGCCTCATAATTCACTTGGATAATCTTATTATAATAATTTTAGGTAACATACTGGCACATTAGCAAAGTAGTTCAAGAGTTACTAGAAATCGACGAAATCGTTTTCAGGAAATGCTTGATATAAATATATCACCTTGTCCTACTGGTGGTCTCTATTTGAGTAGAAGATCTAAAAGTGGTATATTCTATACATAAATTATGTAAAGAATAGTCAGAGAATAGTAAAAATGGGTTGTTAATAAAGCAAAAATAAGTACGATTTTTAGAGGCATCTAATGAGATGACACTTGGAACACTTCCTTTATAAGTGTTAATTGTATATCACATGTAAATACGTAATAATAAATTGCATAATTTTAGGTGTTCGAGGAAGCAAAATGTTGCAAATTTTATGATTTTCTAATAACTACAGAGATCATAGATCATAGGCGCGTTTGACATTATTTTGTGTTAAGTCATCTTCGTAGCAGGCACTTGTTTCAAGTGAGATTATTTAATGTGCTAAATATTTATAATTTATTCTAATTAATATTATGCAATTTTAGAGGTTCTAAGGTAAAAAATATATATTAGGTCCATTATACTTCAAGAAAACGCTTAAAAAGAATACAGGAACAGAAGACAGTTGAGAAAAACTATATAATAAACACAAATTAATTAAACAAACTACCGTGTTAATCTTATTTGTACAATGTATCATCAAATACGCTAAATTTACTGTAAAAACGTAGTCAAGGAATTCCAAACGGTTCCAGACCGACAGACATTTAATATGATTATATAATTTTCTATAAGAACTTGTACGATAATAATATAAAGTCGTCTAGTCTGGGAGCTCACACGGGAACCGCGTCAGCGATGCATGACCTGCACAATGTCTGTTTGTGCAGTGAAAAGTCTCAAGATGAAGATAGTAATGGCTATTCATTTCCGAGTTACACGGTTAATTAAGCGAATTAATTTCTAATTAACATTAACCAGTGTTTATGAAACTGATGGATAAAAACTATGATTAATTTATTTTTTGTTTAGCGGTAATGGTCGGGAATTTATTAAAGGCATGTTTGTATGTTTACTTTTTGTAATTAGCTTCTTTTTACTAGATGTTTATGTTGGAAAATTTTTTATGTAAAAAAATGTTAAACATGATTGTTTGCTGAAATCAAATTAATATATAAATAATTAATGAAAGAGAGAATATTTATTTACGTTTATATTTTCATTTCTTCGCTCTGGCATCAAGGCAAAGCGCGGTTGAACTCTGCCACTCAACACACAATGCATCCAGTATTCGGTAGAAAGTGGAGAACGGAGTGTCATAACACTAGGTTCCCTCTGCCTACCCTAATGTGAGCGGGATACAGCGTGAAGCTGATTTTTTTTAATGAAAGTATTATTCGTTAGCTTTTATCTTACTATCTTAGTAAAGCTATACTAAGTTACTATTTTATCATTTACACAGTTTATTATAGCAGAGACGAGTAAAATAAATTGGCTGTTGAAGCAACTGCTGCCATAATACCCGCGGTTATTGTGATTGAGATTTATGAATGTTGTCGTTGCGTAGAACAGTTTTATTGCATCAATTGATAATAGAAATGATATACGAGTATATGATGCAGCTCTTAGGTCGATACTTAGTTTTCTTATTTATTTAGACAGTTTATCATTTTAATGCTATATAATGAATTAAAACTATGTAAGTTTTCCAATACGCCAATAAATATGAATAATTAACTCTCCAGTAAGACAGAATGTCGCTGAAAGTATGTAAAATAAATATATTGATATTATTTTTTGTTTGAAAACACAGTGATATATCAGTGTTTATCTATATATATAAAATCGAAAGGTCACTCACTCATCGCGAAATCTCAGAAACTACAAGTGCTAGGAATCTTAAATTTTGCATAGGAGTTATTTATAGGACGTAGGTGCTCGCTAAGACGGGAATTTGCAATATTCGACTTCTAAAGGGTTGTTTTTGGGGTCGAAAGTTTGTATGAAACTTCGTTACTACAAATGCTAGAAGTCTCAAATTTTGCATAGACGTCACTAGGACGTAGTCATGGAGACAGAAATTAATAATAACATAGTTCACGCGGGTGAAACCGCGAGCGGGCCGCTAGTATTTAATATTTATGACTACAACACCACATAAAAGGCATATCTATATGAAGTGAACAGGAAATAATTCATTAGAAAAACTTTTTGCATGCAATATAAACCGTACAGTTTACACAAAAAGCTTCATTCCCATAAACGAAGTCGACAGTTCGAAGGACGCGTGTGAGAATGTTCAATAAAAGGAATATTCTTTCACACCGTGAGAAATTTCTAACAATACACGCGTATTTTGCATATAAATATCTGCTTTGTTATTATAATAGCGTACTGTCCTTATGAGAATTGATATTAACACCCAAAATGAATAATATATCTTATTCAATATAGAATTTGTATCTGAAGCTGTTGAAAACTGAAACTGAAAAAATTAGGAAAATCTCTTATTGTATGACTGTATTTATATCACCTTCTTATTCAATTGCAAGTTTTTTGGTAACCTAGGTTATGGCTTTTTCGATTCGATTTATTCTCAAATCGATGAAATATTGCATATAAATAATAGGTATATGTTATTAATATGCATATGCATATTTTTTTAAGTTTTACCCAGTATCTCGAATATTGCAGGAGCTTAGTGTTAGACATTCCGTTGTCCACTTTCCGGCCGAATTCCAGACATTGAGATGTGTGGTGTAATTTAACGCAGCAATTTGTTGAAAATGATTTATTACCGAAAGAGAGATTACGTTGGCCTCAAATATATATATTTTTTATATAATTAATATCGTAATACGTTATTTATTATAATCTCTACGTATCCGGTCTCACAATAAGCTAAACCAAACATAATTATTACAAAGCAACTAAGCCATAAATAGGAGGGAAAGTGTATTGAAAATATATCAATGAGAGTATGAATGGCTTAGAACATGTTTAAACATGACCGACCAAGAACAGTTTAGACATTTATGTAATTGTTATTTTATAACATTAAAGGTTTGTACAGATTGAAGAATATATAATTTTGAAAATAATATTAATATTTTTGATACGCGGCGGTTGTGTGTTCGATCCCCACTAGGGGGAATGATTATATTTAATTTATTTTCATTTGCTCTCTTTAGACGAAGCGCAATTCAACTAATTGGGTAACTAGGTCTCATAGCTCTAGGTACCCTCTACTTTCCCTAATATGCGAGTAAAAGCGTGAACCTTAAAATTTTATTATTTTTCAATAAAATGATGCATATATGTTTATGAAAGAATATTTCAGTATAATAAAATAAAATGTTAATTTCCTTAGTAAATTGGTGAACTACACTGAACTTTAAGCTAAAAGAGATTAAAATTTTAATGCTTATACGCGTCCGAATAACAGCAAAATACGCTTCAAAGCTCTGGTGCTGACTCAGACACGTTGTTTCAGCTAAGTTAGCTTTATATAAAAGCTATACAATGTTAAAAAATATAATTTACTCATAAGAGAAGCTTGCCTAGCATTTGCTTGGAAATAAATTAAAAAAGAAATTTGCATCTTATAAAAATCTCGTTATTTTTCGTTTACTTTTTTTTCAAATTCACGCTGCACCGAGCACAACTATGTAGACAGAAGGAACCTAGTGTTTAGACACTCATTTAATTTTATAATTTTAATTTAATTTATGATGCTAATTTTTTTGCAAAAACCGTACTTTTATTTCCTTAAAGCTATTCTAATCGATAGCGTGGAAATAGCATTATAGTTCTATTAAAAGAAAAACTTTTACTCTCATACGTTCGATTCAAGCAGAGGTATTGTAGAATGCAGTTGTTATCAACTAATATAGATCTGTTACATGATATGAGAAAACTAGCGTCCGGTGTAGAGTTTAGGTCAAAGTGACATTTCTATGATAAAATGTAATTTTTATTTCCGTTGATATTATTTAGTAAGTTCGTAGTAAAATTATTATATGAACAATATAATATAGTATTTATTTTCCTTGATCCATTTGATCAATAACCATTTAAATACTTTATTGTGATCTATTGCCGCTCTAACTAGAGGCATTGCGTGTTGAGTGGCGGAATTTAACGCCGCGCTTTGCCTAGACACAAGAGCGAGAAAATGAAAAATTAAATATTCCTTGAGTGAATCGAACCCACTATGAGTCCTGCCACACATTTGCGCACTAAAATTGAACATATTTAATTAAAAAATTGGGCTGTCAACTGACACAATTTAACTTGTCTAGTTAGGAGCTTTGTTAACAGCATTGAAAAAGCTAACAACATTTACTGGAGCAATTTGGAAATACGAGAGAAATGTGAAATTGTTTCATTCCACCGTTTCATTAGTAGTGTAGCGCACCGCTTAATCGAGTGAGCGTTTCAAATAAATTGTCATTCCCCCAATAGTACTATGTCACAGTAACAATCGAAAGACGACCGGTCCTATTGCTTAATAATCTATTGCCTAGGAAATGTCTTTGTATTGTAAAGGATATTTGGTCTTAATTTCACGAATTTTAATATACAAATTACTTAAGTAATGCTTAAGTTTCTATTCCCTTCTCTATTCATCTGCTTAAACATTTTGACTAATTGTAAGGAAATTTATGGGTTCATCAGTATTAAAACAGATTGTACGAAACTCGAAAGTTTCAGATTCGATTCTCACTCGTGGAAAAGAATTATTTTCATATCCTCGCTCTGGCAACAAGACAAAGGTCACCGCGTAGTTTGAGAATTGGCCAGAAAGTGGAGAACGGAGTGAATATCTTGACAATAGGTTCCCTTTGTTAACATTGTAATATGCGAGAAATTTTAAATCAATATTGAGTATTTCGTTCTAAAATACAAATACCTGTCCGTACTCTACACGGTATAGGAAAACAACGAAAGTCATTTAAAATATACACCTAATATTTACCAAATGATTTATATAAAATATATTAGAACGCAAAAACTTGTGACATTCAAATTTAAAGTTTAAAGGTGGCAATATTTACGAAATGAATTATTTATTAGAGGACTTTCACGGCCTTTGGCAAGTGTACTGCAATAGTTATTGGTAATTTGAATGTTTATATATAAGTAATATAAACTTTATATATAGGTATAAATATATAATTTTTACATAATTTTATAAGGTTGACTTGTTACTACGTAACTATGCAATAAAAGAAACTTAATTTGATTTGTTCGTGATAAATGTATCATCTTGAAACTTGGCAAGCATTCGTAAGCTTAGGTAATGGAATGCTGGATCTTCTCTGTTCACTCTTCAGAGCCGCTAGACTCATATAATCTATCGCTCCGAGCACGTGTAGAAAAGCGTGTTTCATTTTTTTATAATAAATAATCTTGTTATTTTGAGCTTTTATATATAAAGATTAAATTTAAAACGTCATGACATCGTCACGCCGTGACAGCGGACGTGTCTGAATGAACTTGACTTTAAATCTGAGTAGAAAAAAAAAAAGATATTATATATACGAGTATACTCAATAGGTTTTAAGCTTCGACGTTGAAGTTTTTTAAGCAGCTACCTTTAAATAGATGGAAAAGTAAAATGAAGAGACAGTCAAATACGATGTTGAAAATCACTATGTAACAGTTACAAAACCGATAGTCACCGCTGACAACCGCGATTTTTTTGTAAATTATTTATTTGATTTTAATGATTTCCTGACAAAGGGATTACTTAGTTACTTGTTATCTTTATATTACGTATAAAAATATTTCCTAAACATTAGTAATGACCACAATAAATATTAGAGGTTACTTGAACTTTTTCATAAATTTTAATTTGTTTTACATTTTAATACAATTTAAAAGATATCAAGTATTGAAAAGCATTAGTTGCTAACGAGGTCTATTTACCTAGTACAGCATGAAGGGCTCTCAGCATGAGGAGTTAACGAAATTATCGGACCCCACATACATGTACTTGTCTTCAAACTAGATTTAGTATAATGTGGATAATCCTAATATAGTAATGGATATAAACAATATACAAAAACTATGTTTAAGCATACAATAGTTACTATAGCTATAGCAATAACTATATACAGCAAATAAAAGTTAGAAAAAAAAAAAATACTTTTCTATACATATTGCCCAAAAGCTATATATTATTCTTAACTGGACAAGAGCCTTAGCGTCAAGCTATAAACTAATATGAGTCGGAAGCCCAGTGTTAATAAGCGTAAAAAAATACGAGCGGACATTCCAAACACCATTTCGGGCCAACAAACATAAATCTCCTCTTAACAAGAAAAATTACTCAACGCATCTATTTTCACGCGATGTATTTTTATATCACGGAAATTCTTCTCTAATACGGTGCCATTCCTTATTCAGATTTGATAACATAATGGTGCAGTTGTGTTGTGGTTCCCACTTTGTTCTGGTTGCAGGTTCGATACCAATTATATACTCGTAGAGTCAAAGGAGATCAATAGAAAGAATCTATTATGCCCGTATAGCAGAGAGAACGTAGACTTAAGATACTCCATTCACCGCTTTCCATCCGAATTTAATGTATGATAGATCTTTTAAAAGCAGTATGAAGTCAAGAATATAAACTCTACTAAAAATACTGTCATATCCACTATAATCTATCGGCCCTGAGAGTCTGGTAAATATTTCCTCGACACCAGCATATAATGAGCTCTCCTTGTTTGATCAGCGTCTAATAACGTTCAAGTGGCTGCAGTAAACAAATATTCTCCATTTTAATAAGCTTCTACCCCGAGCCGATAAAGTTTTGAAATAATATTTCTTTAAGAAAAACACTAAACTTTTAATGTCGGAATCAAAAGCACCGACATCGTTTATGGACTTCTTGGTTTTTATTTTATTTATTAAAGATTTGTAAATAAATCTATAGCTGATAATAGCTATTACTATTGTTTACTTATTTACTTTTAATGTGCATATTACATTATTGTACAATATATGAAAATCATAACCAATAAACGCTTCTAAGCTAATAAATATATTATTTATATATTAAATAAAATAAAATCTAATATTAATAATACTCATAATTATAATTTTACTTCAATTGCTATCAACATAGTAATCTACTATAGAAATTCAACGCAGAAATATTATATTCTAAAGACATACAAGCGATACATTACCCCACTATGATGTATAGGGCTATCGAAACCAGATATAAGGAAGCGGGTACCAAGACGTATTGGTTATGTTGGTAAGGACACCCCTTACGTCAAACACATTGAGACTAATGCATCATGTGCCCTTCGAGCTGGAGTAGGAGTTTCCCCTAAATCCTGTTTTCATTCTAATGTTTCGCAATTTTTGAACGTTTTTGTATAAATGCAACCTGAAATCGTTTGAATATTAAAACTGATTGAAAATTCTTTTAAAAAATATTCATTATCGCTATGTTATGTAATAAATAATAATAAAGCTGTGGCTTGGCTCTCTTCACCACCAAAGCGATGATAGCCGGTATTTACAACCAAATTAACTTTGAACACCATAGCGGTACGTTACTCATATTATTTTTCCTTTTCCTATTTCCAGTATTTAACAGTTTTTATGCATAGTTAAGTAAGAAACAACTCAGCTATATGTGTAACGTAGACTCATAAAAACTGACAGCCATCAAGTACTTACTGGCTACCAGCAGCACCTGCGCTAAAACCAATGCACTTTCACTCTACTCCTGCCAATAAAACAAGCATTAATGGCATAGATAAAAATAAACTTAGGCAGAGAAAGTACACATCTACTTTTTAATTAAGATTGTAATTAAGTATTTTTTTGTACTTATGTTTTATCTGTATTGTGTACATATATGGATATATTTTATATAGGATATACTACATTGAGATTTGTTTAATTATTAATAATGCAAAATAAAAAAGAGAATCAAACTGAAATATTGATTAATATATATTTATAAAGTCTTTGAACAGTTTAGAGTGCGAATTCACCTTTAATTAAACCTACAGAAATGTATTACCTACTAAATTCAAATTGTTTAATTTGTTTGTGCTTATATTTATTACAAAATTTATATTCATTATTTCTCGAAGAATTGACCACAAAGCGATCACTTACCGTTCAATATTGGTCTATGCAAATGTGCCCAGATTTACTTTCTTTGTGGCCCAACAGGTATCTTTAAAACAAACTACTTTTCCTAACAACCAGTAGCTATGTAAACGTGAAACTTAAAACGACATTTTGTATTGAACTGGTAGAAAGTGTGAGTTTGTATGAAAAGCTCCAACGTACTATTGTTTTTCGTGTGCTTTAAATTTATTTAAGATTCAGATTTTTTAACATAATTATGTTAGAAGATTGAAAATACATATTATAAACAATTCTGACATTTTAATATAGGTTTAAAACCAAAAGCGAGTATTTTCATTCATTACATTTTTCCGTTCTGGAAAGACAGCGCACGGTGTTGAGTTCCACAACCCAACAAACAAAGCATGGGAAATTACACAAAAAGTGGGGAACGGTCTCCTAATATTAGATTTTTTAGGAAGATTTTATGAGACAAAACGAGTTTTTAGACAAATTATATTCACTAAAACATTTTAAGCATAAAAGAACACCGCTACCGCCCGATGTCTGTTTTCACAATGAATCGCGTTTTGTCGTTTATGAATTTCGTTATATAAATCCTAGCACCATAATAAATTACGTCACTTTTCATAACACAGTGTTTTACTTGAAACAACTATAATTATATTCAATATGAACAGGATTGTTACTTTAATAATAATTATATTAGATAGACATTTTACTTACAAAAGACAAGGCGCTCTTAGCATAATCAAATAATAATATACTGCTTGCACTTTATCTACTACCATAGTAATTTCAAAACATTAAATTTAGCTAATATCTATATAAAATTTGTGGCAATAATTTTAAATATCTTGGACTTCAATAAGAAAAAAATTAATATTAGTAATTAAATGAACTGCATGCTAGACGTTAGATCTAGTGTTAAGACACTCCGTCTGAGAGCGAAGAAATGAAAATGTTAATAAATAATAATTCATTTCCTCGACCGGGAATCGAAACCACAGCCGTCGCGTTGCATTCACACGCCTGTCCCGCTACGCTAATACGGCCTCATACTGATAAAACATAAATCAAATAACAATTTCATATAAGAACATTACAGAAAAGATGAAAGCAATGATTGACGAAACAACTCTGCATGTCAATTTATCACCCACAGAACTTGTCCTTGTCACTTGTAATATTGCACTGTACTATATAGATAAATACAACTGGTTTATTACAGTAGCATTACTTCAAAATATCTATATATAATATATTTGTTTGCACTTTCTGTACGCGTAACTTTTGTTACACATACGATTAATACAGTTTGTTTATGTTATTGATATGATGATATGATAGAAATTATTTTTGATATTAATATTTCTTAAATATAAAACAGGCATCAGTGTGGTTTTAAATACGAAAATGCCAATATTTTTTTAAAGTTTTTCAATTGTATTGTCACACTCTATTAACAATATTGTTTTTAAAAGAAAATGTTCTTGTACTAGATTTAAAAATAAATAATCATATATCTTCTATCGAAACTACATATAACAAAAAATTGTATGAAAATGTCGAATAATGTAATAAGCATCTCAGAAGCAAGTTAGCAAACGAGCGACATTTCGCCGAGCTCCGAACAGTAATTAACGCTGTCACTCAACTCGAGCACCAACACCCTCTATTTAAACAATCACGTAAGACGGCACGCTTAGTTCATTTTTTCACGTAGAGTACGACAAAAGCATTTAATTATAAAAATAAATAATGTAAATAATACTTTACGTTATAATATTTAGAACTGACGCCGTTGTGGCGCAGTAATAATCATAATCATAATCTGACTATAATCTTGACAGTGGTGGATTCAATTCCCGCTCAGGGGAATGAATTATTTTCATTTTCTCGCTTTGATGACAAGACAACACACAGCGTTGAGTTTCACCCCTCAATGCGCAATGTCTTGAAAATAGGACGATGTCTGTGGCAAGGAATCTCTAAGCCTACGCTGCTTGTAGGTTCCCTCTGTCTACACTGCTATATACGGAATGCTGAGACTTAGGCTATATTAGATTTGAAGCCATTGTAGCGCATTGAGTTCGTTTCGGAGAATATTTATGCTTAAAATATCGAGAAATAAAATCACGGTCGTGAATCGACGGTTCATGAAGATAGAACAAGATTATTTATATATTTATTCCTTGTAAAAGGAAATACTGATATATGTAAACTAAGCATTTTCTAATGTCGGATCTTACAATATTAATAGCTATATTAAATTATCCATACTTTCTAGGCAAGCATAAATGTAAATATACTTGTATTTTCTGCCTAATTCTTGCGGAACAAGCTCTAGTCAGTTGTCCCTATTATACCAATCATTTATTACTGCATCGTTTTCTCCACAAATTACTTAAAATTCCAACTTTTTCTATTCTCGTTAAGTATAGGGGTTAGATCTGGAGCCCCTCTAAATGGCTGACTTGTCAAATTCTATAATAATTGCAAGGGACGCGATTTTGGGGTAATGGTTTATTCAATAAAAAGGGTCCGGATTTTTCATACATTTATTAATGAAAATCATTCAAGCAAACATATAATAAAAATCATAATGATACACTTGAAATTTAGTATCTTACGTAAGCGCTTCATTATAGAATTTTAAAAAATAAAAATTTAAAAAATATATTAATTTTAACAATTTCCAATTTTTTGTTAAGAACCAATTTTATTTTCTACTCTGAATTAGAAACAATCATATTATAAAAAATATGCCCTAGATATTATAAGAACCCCAAACTATCGTTAGACTCCGAACTGCGCTATAAAGCGCTTAAAATAATTATATTTTTATAACAGGTTCAAATCAGCTAGTGGTGTTTTTTGCTCTATTTCTAATATGTACTCGGATAATTATTATATGTTGCGTAGACATATTGCAACTTTTTTTATAGAAACTTGTGTGGAACTTTCACGATTATTGCCATTAGAAAATCATATTTCTGAGATAATTAAGTTATAATTATGTACATTATTTTATCATCATAAACTAAAAGTAGAAAGGTACAACAAATATTACCTAAAGATCAAAAAATACGAACGGTAAACGGCGAACAGAGTGTCGTAACACTTTAACCCTCTGTCATAGTAGGAGATATATGTAAAAATAGAAATAAAATTAAATAATAATTTTCAATGAAGCTTCTCTAAAAATATATGAAGTTCAAATTTAGAACAACCTGTTTTTTTAACCGACGAAAAAACTGTACAATATAAATTTAACGTGTATATTTTTTATAGCCAATTTCGCAAAGTAAATCTACATATTCTATTACACTATTAAAAAGTAATGAAGTATTAAAAGCATTAGAGTGCAGTCTCGCAATGGCAGACAAACTTAGTTTATTAGTAATTTGCTTCTGTCTGGGAACCTTATCTATGGTAATAATGAAAGTAAGACAATACAAGTTAGTTAAGAAGTTATAAATCTTATTAGCTTCGCTTGAAGGTATTTCTCGTATTAAACTAGTACCTACAATGCTACAATATTAAAAATAGTGCAAATGTTTAAAAAAAATAAATGAAAAAATAAATATAATATATGAATAAACATAAAATTATTATAAGTGACGCCACCCAACACTTCCAAAATTAGATGTAAAGCGTAAAAAAGTACTACGCAAGCTTACTTAGTATTAAAATACGTTCAAATGAAAATGTCACTGAAACATTGTTTTTATTCTTTTCAACTTCGAAAATATAAATCGATTCTGATATGCACTTGGAGCCAGTCCAGCAAAAAGGCCGAACTGTATTGAACTCAGTAAATCAAGCCAAACTAATGTTTATTGTGGATTGTGGATGACTCGCTGTATAGCCCCCGGCTACGTGAATAGATTACATACGTATATGTATTGAAAATAGTTATTTATAGTTTTATTAATTGTAAATAACTTCCAAATACAGGAATATACATATAGAGAACCCAATTTTAGGACACTTGATTCTCCGCTGTGTTGAGTAGCGGAACTCAACGCCGCACTTCGTCTAATAGTTTAATTATTAATTTTTATAAAGTTTCATTTATTTTCATTCACAATTTAATTTCGTATTTTTCATTTTATGTTATACACTATACAAACCAATGATACAAATACAAAAAAACCTTATTAAAGTTAATGTGTAAATCTGCTATGATTGCGTTGACGTAATATAACAGTCCGCAAATACTTTCAAAAGACTTTCAATGCCTTGAGGTGTAAAGATGACTCACTTATGTGAGTTACTGATTCAATTATTACATAAACTTTATAAGGAAAAGCAGTTTATTGTTTGTTGAATCTATGCGTTTGTTTTTTGTTCTAACTTTGCATTATGTGCATTTTATACTTTTTTCCTTCTTTATACTTTGTTTTTATATACTGCAGAGTAGATAGAGGGAATCTAAACTGTCAAAACATTGCGTATTAATTAAGTGGCGAAACTCAACGCCGCGCTCGAAACCTTCCTCAAGAATTCCATTTTTTTGCTTCATTTCGTATCCCACACATAGCCGTATAAGAGGGAACGTGGAAACCTAAAATTAAGACACTCCATCCTCATTAAGGCATTTATTTCCATTACCCACTAACTGCGAAATTCGAAATTCATTGCTTATTGAATGGCAGTACTCAACGCCACGCTTTGCCTCGTTACTAGAGCGAAGAAATGAAAATATTCACATTTATATTTTTACATATAATATAATAATAATAATAATAATAATAAGCCCCCCAAAATCCTACCTTACGTCCTAGCTGAACATCTTGCTAACGTGGGGGGCGGTAACGTGTACTTACAAAACTTACACGGCCAACAAGGTAAAGGTTACCCATAAAAATGGAGACACGGTTACAAAAGAAACTGAGAGGGCAGCTTCCCGAGGGTGATCGTCGGGGCACACCTGGAGCTGACGCTGGGTGTTTCAGCATGCGAACCGTCGGCGGTCTGGAGTTGAACAGGCGGGCTCCCACCGACAAATATACTACAGCCGAACACACATCCCAACCTAATAGTCCAATAGAACCATATAGTCCAAGTAGTGAATCTTACACACCTTCTATACCATCATCACCTTCTTCAAACCATACAGTTGAACACGTACCAACTTTGAGTGTTGCGCAGGAGGCAAACGCCTTTTTGCCTGCGTCCACCAAAGCTGGAAAACCAAGAGTACGCATGAGATGGAGCTCTGAAGTCAACATGTTTATTATGCGTACCTACTACCGAATCACAAAGTTAGAAACAGATTTTTCCACATATAGACAACGCCTACACGAACTATTCTGTCAAAAATATCCTTACATTACCGTTTCCGAGCAAAGAGTATCTGATCAAAGGAGAACTATAGTTAGAAATAGGTTAGTACCTCAGGACCTACTAAATCAAATAAAAGAAGAAGTAAAATGTGAAATAGAATTAGAAGAAATAGAGATGGATAATATAAATAGAAATCAAAACCAAAGTCATTTAGTATTATCAAATACAACAATTGCTGTATCCCAAGTTGGTGAACAATCACAAAATTATTTGAATACCCAAACAACACAGACTTCTACGCAAACAGAATCCTTAAATTATTTAATAGAAAATGAAATAGAGACTTTAATAGTACCTACTAATTATGCGGAAGAATTTATTACAAATTTAAGAGAAAAACTAACAACAACACTTAACCTTTTTTCTGGGCTTGATCCAACAGTTCGACCAAGTCTACCAAAATTAAAATATACTCATAAACTCACTGAACTAATACACATATTTAATTTAAAAATATTAGGTAACTATATTTCTAACGACATTCAATTAATAGATATACATACATTGATATATTGTACAGCTTTAGTAATAGGAGAAGAATTAGGTTATAAAATTATACAAAGAACAGATACAGGACAAAGAAAAAATTACAAAAATAAACCATCATGGCAAATAAGATTAGAAAAGAGTATAGAAAAACTTAGAGTAGATATTGGACGTCTCACACAATATATCAATAGCAATAGATCCCAAAAAGTAGTTAAGACAGTAATGAAAATTTTTCGTAATACAACTTTACATACTAAGCATGAAAATGATAATCAAAAATCAGAAGAATTTCTAGATACCTTAAAACAAAAACTAGCTCTTAAATCTCATAGACTAAAAAGATATAAAAAAGCACAGAAAAGAAAAAATGACAATATCTTATTTTCAACAAGAGAAAAAACATTTTACAGACAACTTTCAAAATCAAATCATCCATCACAAAATATAAATACAGAGAGTATCCCTACAGAAGAACAGTTAACTACATATTGGTCAGACATTTGGGAACAAGAATCGAAACATAACGAAAATGCCAAATGGATTGTAGAAGAAACGGATAAATATAAAACAATAGATACAATGAATTTTGACGAAATTACTGAAACTGAAATTTTAAAAATTACTGCCAAACTACACAATTGGAAATCACCCGGTGCTGATAAAGTACATAACTTTTGGTATAAGAAATTAACCATATTTCACAGAGCAATAGCAAAAAAATTTTCAGATATTATTTTAAATAAGCAGAATATACCCAGTTTTATGGCAACCGGAATTACATACATGATACCAAAAGGCAAATTTTCGTCAGAACCTTCACAATATAGGCCCATAACATGTTTACCCACAATTTACAAAATTCTTACTTCAGTTATAACATCTAAAATCACGGTACATATAGAAAAGTATAATATAATAGCGGAGGAACAAAAAGGGTGTAAGCGAGGCCATATGGGATGCAAGGAACAACTCATTATAGATTCCACCATACACAAGCATGCTACAACAAAAAATAGAAATTTGCATTGTACATATATTGATTACAAAAAAGCTTTTGACAGTATACCTCACACTTGGTTAATACAAATATTAAAAATATATAAAATAAGTCCGTTTATTATTGAATTTTTGAACATAATTATGTCTCAATGGAAAACCACCTTGCAGCTTAATTACAATAGTACTATCGTGAGAACCAGAAATATTCTAATTAAAAAAGGAATCTATCAAGGGGATTCCTTAAGTCCCTTATGGTTTTGTCTTGCCTTGAACCCATTATCTAATCTTCTACAGAATAGCCGGTTGGGATACAGTTTTAGTTCACGTTCAAGCAATTCCCTAATATCACATCTCATTTATATGGATGATATAAAACTATATTCTAAAACACATACAGATATGAAACAACTAATAGATATAACTACAGAATTTAGCAATGACATTAAAATGCAATTTGGTCTGGATAAATGTAAAGCTCTCCATATAATTAAAGGCAAAATTCAAGAAGGTAATTATTTAATTAACGATCACGACATTATTACATCTCTTGAAAGTGACGATTTCTACAGGTATTTAGGATATAATCAATTAAAAGGTTTAGACCATACAAATACAAAACAATTCTTAACTACACAATTTAAAAATAGACTGTATGCTATTTGCAAGACACAATTATCAGGAAAAAATCTTATTAAAGCAATAAATACATATGCAGTCCCAATATTAACATATTCCTTTGGTATCGTAAAATGGACAAAAACAGATATAGATAACTTAGAGAGGTCAATCCGTACTATACTAACAAAACACAATTATCTTCACCCTAAATCTGCAATAGAAAGGCTAAGCATTAAAAGATCACATGGTGGAAGGGGTATCATAAATATTAGCACTTTGTGGCAAAACCAAATAAAATCATTACAAAAGTTTTTCATTTACAAGTCAAATAGTAGCATAATACATAAAATAATAAAGGATAATGATCATAATTACACTCCATTAAATTTAGAAGAAATAACTGGCTGTCATAATAACCAACATTCAGATCCGCAAAAGCAGCTAATAGAGAATTGGAAAAGTAAAGTATTACATGGAAGACATCCGCATGACATAGAACAAGCACATATAGATTCAGTAGGCTCAAATATGTGGCTCAAAGTTGGTAACTTATTCCCCGAAACAGAAGGATTCATAATAGCCATTCAAGACCAAATCATAAACACAAAAAATTACAGAAAATATATAATTAAAGATAGCAAAGTCACTAATGATAAATGTCGTAGATGCCACAGCCAACCAGAGACCATTCAACATATAACAGGAGCTTGTTCCAATCTCACACATTCCGACTACACGCACAGACACAACCAAATATGTAATATAATGCATCAACAACTTGCACACAAATATAAATTTATAACCAATTTTGATACCCCTTATTATAAGTACACCCCAAAAACCATACTAGAAAATTCTACCCACAAAATATACTATGATCGAGCTGTTCTTACCGACCGAACAATTCATTTTAACAGACCAGACATAATATTACAAAACAAAATAGATAAAATAACATACCTGATAGATATCGCAGTGCCTAATACACATAATCTCCAAAAACAATTGCCGAAAAAATTAATAAATATGAAGAATTAAAAGAAGAAGTGACAAGAATTTGGAAACAAAAAACAGTATACATAGTACCTATAGTCCTCTCAACCACTGGGGTTATACCGAAACATCTTCACCATAGTCTAAATATGTTAAACTTAAAACGTACAACTTATATAACATTACAGCGAGCAGCAATACTAAACACTTGTAGAATAGTAAGGAAATTTTTGCAAATAGATGAACAGAGTACGAATACACCTCAAGTACAATAACACATTTTATTAATTTATATTGTATCTACTTGGTCACAACCCGTAGATACGATAAAATCCAGTTTCAAACTGAGTATCAATACATATACAAATAATAATAATAACACTTTATTGCACTTTTACAATTGGACTATACATTTGACTTACACAGTATATATAAGATTAATGTGCAATGGCGGCCTTATCGCTAAGAGCGATCTCTTACAGGCAACCGACATTACAGGATATGTAGAACACAAACGCAGAACGGTGCAAAAAGCATTGTATTACTTATAATTATAAAATAAAATATCTTCTACAAACATATATCTAACTACTTACTATGATTACTTTAATATAAACATATATATTAATAAAATTACATAAATAGATACACATATATATATACATAGATACATATATACACAGATACACATATACATACATACACAAATATTCATACATAAACTAAGTGTAATAAAATCAGTTTATAGACTGTTCCAGATAGTGTTGTTTAAGACGACGTTTAAATATTCCAACCGTCTGAGATTTTCTGATATTCACCGGCAGCTCATTCCAGAGCTTTACTGCCTTGACAGTAAAGGAGTCACCATAGCGTTTCGATCGGGACAAAGGTGTTTGAAGGAGGTTGTCAGTGCGGGAACGGAGACATTGGACATGAAGGGAATTCGACCCCAAGAACTTAAAGCGTTCTTTAAGGTACGAAGGAGTAATAGGATGAAAAAGGATGGTATAAAGGAGAGTGAGGGAATGTAGATTACGCCTGTATTTTATTGAGAGCCATTTCAGTTGAACACGAAACTGTGACACATGGTCGTACTTTTTAAGTCCAAATATAAATCTTATTATAGCATTTTGCAGACGCTCGAGCTTATTAAGCAGTTGCTGAGACAAATCCAGATAGCAAGAATCGGCGTAATCTAGAATAGGAAGGAGAAGAGTGTGGGCTAAGGATATTTTGGTTTTCAATGGTAAGAGGTTCTTCCATCTTCTTAGTCCCCCTAAGGCGGAGAAAACCCTACGACTAAGCTCAGAAACGCGGGGTGACCAGGAAAATGTGCTATCCATTCTGATCCCCAAGTTCACAACACTCTCACTAGGCTCTAAACATATATTATCAAGCGAAACCGATGGTAGAGGTACATGTAATTTAAACAGTTGTTTAGAGTTTCCAAAAATACATAGCTGAGATTTATTTGGGTTTAAAGAAAGCCCAAATGTTTTACACCAGATACTTATTAGCTGAAGGTCGGAGTTAATTTTAGCAACCGCGCTAGAAATTTCATTCGTGGCTACCGTTGTATAAATTTGTAAATCATCAGCGTAAAGATGATAAGAAGACGATATATGTGGAGTGAGAGTGTTAATGAAAATGGAAAAAAGAAGGGGAGACAGCACACCACCCTGAGGCACGCCAGCGCTAATATGGCTTAGTGAGGATTGTCTACCATCCAGTATGACACTCTGTCTGCGGCCGCGAAGGTATGAAGAAAACCATTCAGTAGCTGTTGAGGAAAAATTTATGGACTTTAATATGGCTAGCAATATATCAAAGTCAACAGAATTGAAGGCATTTGAAAAGTCTAGCAGAACAAGTAGAGTAACTTGCTGGTTGTCAATACCGAATCGAATATCATCACAGACTTTATTAAGTGCAGTTACTGTGCTATGTCCAGGGCGGAAACCTGATTGGAAAGGGGAAAGGATATTATTATTATGTAAAAATAGGTATAGTTGTTCATGAACAATACGTTCTAGGACTTTGGACAGGAAGGGAAGAATGGAAATGGGCCTATGGTTAGAGAAGGATGTTGGATTGGACGTTTTGGATGTTTTTGGGATAGGGATCACTAGTGCATGGCGCCAAGCATCAGGAAATTCACTGGACGAAAGGGAGAAGTTAAAGATATGGGATAAGACAGGAAGAACATAATTAAGTGATAACATAATCATACGACGACTAATGTTATCATAGCCAGTAGCATCCGATTTAATGGCTATCACGTGCTTACGGATTTGTGCCGTAGAGATGGGTTTGAAAAGGAAAGGAGGTGAAGGATTCGGAAGTAATGACAGTGATTGAAGGGTGTTTAATTTAGTGTTGTCGTCCATCTTATTGACATTCGTAAAGAAATTATTCAGTGAGTCTAAATCCATGCAGTTGCTTAAGATTGGTGTATGCCGAGAGCGTCTACCTCCTATTCCCATCGCATTCAGAAATTTCCAAGTTTTTGCAGGACTCCTGGGGTCTATAGATGTAAAAATATGGTTTCGTCGCGCATCTCTGCAAGCCTTGTTACATCTGTTCCGTAGTTTTTTGTACCTCTGAAGATTTGCATCCGTAGGATTCATTTTGTATTTGGACTTTGCAGTATTTCGTTTGACCATAAGTATCTTAATATCTTGCGTTAACCACGGAGCAGGGAGATGTTTTATTTTTATTGGTCGAAGCGGCGCGTGAATGTCGAAAAGCTCAATTAATATGGAATTAAAAATATTTAATTTATCATTAATAGTACCTGCATTAAAAATGCAATCCCAGTCAATACGACTAAGATCACTCATAAATTTTTCGTTGTCGATGTTATTGAAGGATCTTCGCATCACTACCGTTGGCTTTAGCTTGGGTGGTCGTATTTTGTATGATAGGTAAACGAGGTCGTGATAGGAGAACGCTTCCGCTGAGATTTGTCCGAAGGTAGCTACGCGCTCGTTTGATGAGACAACCATGAGGTCCAGCAAGGATGGCACACAACCAGGGAAGAGGTGGGTTGCATTCGTCGGAAGGATATTTAGGTTAGAGCTATTGATTATGGTTTTAAGCCGAGTTGAGCGTGTGTCTTTCTTAATGAGACATGTGTTAAAGTCACCCATTATGATGGAGTGGTCAACTTCTGGCACATACTTTTCTAAAAGAATCTCAAACGAATCAAAATAATTCACATGTAGGGTGGGACTATAAAAGACACCAAGTAACATCTTAAGAGTGCCAAACAGGACCTCTATAAAGATATGTTCCGATGAATTTGAGTAAGCTGAAGGCGATTTATCTAATATTGAAAAGGGAATGTGGCTCCTAAGATAAATAGCTACTCCCCCTCCACCTTTCCCTGTCCTATCGTTTCGTATCAGGTGAAAACCCGGTAGGGCATATGCAGTTGATGGTAAACTGGGTTTGAGAAATGTCTCAGATACGAGTACTGCATGAACATCTCTTACATTAAATGAATCAAGGAGGTCTGGATAATGGGCTGGTATGCTTTGCGCATTGATGTGGACTACATTAAAATTTTTTGAAAAGTTTTTAAGTTTGCTGTCTAATATTGAGTTGAGAGGATCAGATATGCTATGGCAACTATCGTCGGATGTTGTAGAAACGCACTGGTGAAAAGAATTATCAGATATACTACCACTATAAACACTATCATTATTATGCATACTAACAATAACTTAATATTAATACACAAATAATATAAACGTATATATTATATTATTTTTAAATATAGATAATATAAATATATATATAAAAATAATAATAATATTGATATATATAAATATTAATGACAATATATATAAAATAATATTAAATAAAATAGAACTGTAATGCGACACTTCGTTCAACCGTCAGCAGTATTTTAAAGTTGACTACTATAATAAAAAATAAATAAAAATTACATAAATACACAAGACTTGTTATCGTATAACGAAACGATTATAGCGACATATATTATCTATCACTATGTAGATGTCGACTGTCATTATTGCGTTTGTTTATATCGCTTAACAAAAAGAAAATGAAAATAGTGGATAAACTTACATATAGTTAACTAAAAACAACATTATTGAATATTAAGAACAAAACAAATAGTAGATAAGTGTGGACTAAAAAAAGAAGAAAAAAAAAAAAAAAAAACATATAACTTAATAGTAAAAACCCACTTCACTAAATTTGTGAAACAGAAGCGTAAACAAACAAGTTACTTTTTTACAACTCTTCTCATTGGACGAACTGTTGGCTTGGCTGCAGCAGCTGACTTGACAGTAGTGGGAGCGCATGTACCTTGACTTCGAGGTTCTAAATTGGTGGATATACAATCAAGTTCCGCACAGTGAACTATAGTATGACGCTTACCGTCCGGGCCAATAACAATTACAAAGCCGTCTTTTGTCCAGCATTTAGAGATACCAAACCGCTGTCTTGCCAGCAGTTTAGTTTCATGTCTGGCCTTGGTTAGAAATTCAGAGAGAGTGATACCTGTGTTCTTAAGAGTTGATTTTGAGTACCATATTTGATTCCTAAGCGATTGGTCTCTGAACTTGACTAAAATGGGCCTTGACTTCCCTGGGGAGATTTTACCGAGGCGCTGGACTCTAGTGACGTCATCTGCACAGAAATCTGAGACTTTGAGATGTTTGGCCAGCACCTGGGTCACTTGCGATGCAGTGTCCTCATTTCTTTGTTCAGTGACACCATGTACTAACAATATTTTTCTACGACTTCGCATTTCCATGTTGTCATACTGTCTAGTAAGAAGCTGCACCTGAAGCTGAAGCCCCTCCAGAGCATTCAATACAAATGATCTAAAAGTATTGAACTGGGATGTAATGTTAGTTGTTGGGCTTGCCATGTTGCTTGCATTGTTTAAACTTTTTTGAAATTCAGCCATTTGAAAATTGAAGTGCTGCGTCAGCTCATCTATCGAGTGCTTAATAGAATCCATGGTAATGCTTGAGAATATTTTAAAAAAGTATGTAATACACAGTTGCTTCAAGGTTACTTGAGGTCACTTGTTTAATTATACTTCTTGTAGAATGATGGAAATTTTTAAAGGAATCACACTGCTGGCAGGTTAGACAACTTAACTCATTACTTTTATATAGTAAACACTTGTAAAAACTATTTTAAAAATTAATAAACTATGAGAGCTCTAAAAATCAGCTGTTGTCACTTTTTGCACCTACCCTCGAAAAATGAGGGTAGGTGCAAAAAGTGACAACAGCTTTATTTATACATTTATGTATAAATCTTAAACAATAATAGCCTGAAAAGTAGGGTAAAATTGGTGTCAATACTAAATTT
>JAEBDU010013194.1:1985472-2089922 GCA_016802625.1 Heliconius numata
AAAAAAAAAAAATATATATATATATATATATATATAATATATATATATAATAAAATAATAATAATATATATAATAAAATTAAAAATAAATATATATAATAAAATTAAAATAATAAAATATATATATAAAAATATATATATATAATATAAGTATACTATATCACAATATATTTATATTTATTATTATTCTGTTACTAAAGTGAAGATAAAAGCAAACTAATGGCTATCCAAGCTACCTGCATCTAACCAAATTGATAGAGCTACAAAGTAAACGAGCGTGTCATAACGCTTGCTCTAGAAAGCCATCACTTACGGAAAATTGATAACAATAAATTGGTTCTCAGGATGTCAAAGCTGGGGAACTATGGATTTACATACATATACATATTCATATATGTAGAATACGTAATATACTCGTATACAATTTATTGAATAGAGTCACTTTTAACACTTGTGCGGCGTTGACTACTGCCCCTGAACACGCAATGCATCCAGAATTAGGTGGAAAGTGGAGAGCGGAGTGTCTTAACACTAGGCTCCCTGCCACGTGCGGGATACAGCGTGAGCTAAAAAAATGGTTTTTGAAACATTTTAGTTTGAACCTGACTAAATTCCTACTAGTCTGCCCAGTTCATATCTTATTCAGCATTTACGATCTACTTGAGTATCCAATATAACAAGTGTCATAACAAACTTTCACATTTATAGTTGTATTATGCCTTACATACTTTGTGTACACTACACGAGCTTTAATGTCATAAAATAAATATTAATAATAATAAAATCGTTTTAAGTTATCATCACGTTTCTCAATAATTTAATCAATTCAGTTCTATACCTATCATTTATAGGCTTAGAATATAATATTTCACTACCTATATTAATTTATATATTATATATTATAGTTTTATTTTTTTCAGGCTATCGTGGCGCAGGGCGCAAGGGTTGGCCTGATATTGAGGCTAAGTGCAGCGATGAGTTCGGCCACTCAACACGCAATGCACCGAAAATTTAATTTAATGAGTCTTAACACTAGGGTCTCTCTGTCTACTCTGCTATATATAGTATAGAGCGTAAAGCTGAAAAAAAATGTATACATTTTGTCACATTAAATATACGTTTATACGTTTTTCAGCTTAATGCTTTTTGAGCATTTCGGTAACACATAAGTTAGCCAGAGACAACATCAAAACTGTGGAACTAAACGCCACATTTTTCCCCCTAGAACGCGGAAATAATTAATAAATAAACAATTAAAATACGACATTACCCACTTATATTTAGTATTAAGCCTTATAAAATTACAAAAGCCAGTTAATGATGTCACAGTTCGCCCGAGCACCGTCTACATGCAATTATCTATAGCAATTTGTTGCGAAGTAAGATTTTCCCGCGGCGTGTCGTGACTCGCCCTGCGCTTTCTATCACGGGCCTGTCCTCGGTACATTATGACGTATTAGATTTAATGATATGGAATATCAAACTAATAATATCCTGAAGGAAATGGTTCTTACTCCACGTCTACCGGTAACTTGGCGTACCGGTAACGTTACGCGTCTAAGCATGTCTATCTACTCGTAGTTGAAGACTGGTCAATAAAATTGTTTATTTTCATTTTGTTTAGATATATTTCAATGTATATAATAATAATTTAATCTTGGATTGGTATTTGAATGCAAAACCATCAAGCTATTTTAATTCTGACTAAGCCACAGCGATGTTTGTTATTTATACTCAATACAACACAAGAAAATCAGGTGGAAGGTGCGGAACCTATTATCTTGATACCAGGTTCCTATTATCTACCGGAATATAAGGGCAAAAGGTGAAGCTTAATAATAACATACGAAATAAAATAAAAAAAAGCTTAACTTTATTAAATAAAACTCCTATAAATACTAGTTTATTATCGAACATTTGTATTTTAATAGGTTTTAGATGACTGTAAAGATTATATTATATATATAAATAATCTCAAAATCGAATCTGCAATATCCAAATTGCGAGACAACCTTCAGGTAGCCGCGTTGGAACTATCTATGCCTGTTTACTAACTTTACGAAAGTGGGTCGGTCTGGTTAATTATATTGTTTAAAGCTTAACTTTATTGATTCCATTATGTTGTTTATAATTAAAACTAATCGAGTGGTATAATCCATTATAAGTCTCAAGGGCGTTTATTTCGAAATCTTATTATAGCTACAACTTTACGCATTGCAGGGTAGAAATAGGGAACTTAGTGTTAAAACACTCCGCTCCTCATAATATTGTGTGTTTTGAAACTCAACGCCGCGGTTTATTTACCCGTTTAAAACAGTCAGACGATGCGAATATATATATTTCTTATAATAAATATAAGCTTTTATAGTTATTTAGATACGTAATGCGGAAGTATATATTATTTATTGTTTTGTTAATACGGAAATTGAAGCGTAGATAGGTACACATATATATTTCTCTCATGAGAATTAATAATTGCACAGTATTTGCACTTAAAGTTATTAAATATATAAAAATAAACAATATGAATGCACTTTAAAATGAGTAAAATATAAATTTTATAAATATTGAAATTTTCCACATTTTAAATGTATAATTTAATATCTTAAATATATAGCAGTTCCATAGTTTTTCCCACTAAGTAGTGGTAGGCAGAGGAAATCTAGTATTAAGATACTACGTTTTCCACTTTTGCAGAGCAGAGCAGAGCGAAAAAAATAAAATAATTGAAATATAATCATACTCCCAAGTTGAAATCGAACCCACTACCATGTTGTTTACAATCACAATCCGATGTATACCTGCCTACAATTTTACTATACATGAGAATCGACCTTGCTCCCATCTTAACAATGCCAGTTAAACTAGCCTGTGATAGTACTTAAAGAATCATCATAAATCTTATTGTTTAAACATCTTTTGCAATTCATATAGATATAGAAAGGCTGAGTAAGTTGTTTGTCCTTGATCAGATATGCACTGGTAAAAGGTCACTGACCGTACTTGCGATTAATGATACGGCGATGTATTAATTGGCAGGTTATATTTATTTGTTTGTAAAAGGATGAAAATGCAGCTTAACGCTATTTGTCGCACACAGTAGGATAGAGGGAACGTAGTGTTAAGACACTCTGTTTTCCGTTTCCCATTGTGATGTGTTTTTGTCCATTTTCCGCTGAATTGCGGAGGCATTGCGTGTTGAGTGACGGAACTCAACACCATCTGCGCGCTTTGGAGCGCTTAGGAGCGCTTTGTCTCGACACCGGAGCAAAGAAATGAAAATATAAATTTAAATAAATATGAAAATGAAGTAATAATAATAATAATACAAAAAACAGAACTGCAACTAGGCCTCGATCAACCCAAAAAGAATTCAATATTTGGAATTCAATCGGAAAGCGTAAAACGAGGTGTCTTGTCACTAGGTTATCTCTACCTACCCTGCTATGACAGGGAAAAGCTTTTAAATGGTGATGCACATATATGTATATTTGTCCTACCCTATCACCTAACAAAGCTTGAGCTTTAAAATCTCCACAGAGCAAGCGAAGTGTAAAACAAGAGATACTCGTACCATATATTGTTATAAGAGAGAGAAAACGAGAGAGAAGAGATACTATAACATTGTTATACTCATATGGTACTCTAGATTTATTTAACTTAACGAAAGCTTTTAGGTATCACTCATTGAATCAGATGTCGGCAGAGTAGAGTTATTCTACATGAAACCAGAGCAGTACCGTACGCGAGGCAACTTCAAAATTGTTGTCGATAGTTTCTCTGTCTACCTGATTATGAATTTAGTGTTAAATTGTGCTTAAAACAATTATAAGATATTTACGATATATGTATTTAAATTATCTAAATGTTCCTCTAAAATAATTTCAAGAGATTCCAGAATTATATATTATTCTAAGATTGCACGCGAAATAGCTTCTATATTTACTTTCTATTATTAGGTCTAAAACATTATCGCAAAGTCTATTTTAGTTTCTCCATATTATATAAACATGTATTTCTATTTTCTCCAAGTTAATGTCAATACTAATCTCACCTATCCATATTAAAACTAAGCAATTATCGAAATAACAGTTATCCTGCCTATATATATAACACGATTTCTTCGAACTATAATGATAACTGTACAGTTTCCAGTTTCCTTTTAAGACACACTCGTATGAACGTTAAACGACCTTCTAATAATAAATTAATAAAAAAGGCTCTAGAGTTGTTTTTTAACGTCCGCTGACTCATTATTGTGTTATTGCTCACTTCACCTATATATTTTTTTCTTTAGATGTTTCCCGTTTCCTTTGACGGAGAGCAATTTTGAAGGATTCTTCTAATTTATTAACTATTCCCGGTAAATTTTAATAATAGGTGGCAAAAATGACAGACTCAATGAGTATCTTAATAAAATAATACTTACTAATAAAATATGTAAATCTTTTATATTAGCATCCTAATTAATGTTTAATTCTAATATAAGATAATAACAAATAAATAAATGCGTAATTTAAAAATAGCAATTGCATTGCACACATAAATGAATTTCGATTAAAGGTAAATAACGTATCGATATCAAAATCAATTTGAAATGTAATCGAGTATCAGGAGTGAATGAAAATTTCATTATATTTGATTAATAACCAATATTTATATAAAGTAACAGCTTTGTCACTCGTACAAAAATAATTAAAAGCAGAATCGGCAGGTTTGGCTTGACACCGGTGATACCTGTTGTATAGATGATATTTTATACGCGTTATGAATTTAATGTGCATTACGACAGTTCTGTTACAACGCATTGGAATCTACAAAAGTAGTGGATTCAAATTTGAAAAAATATTGATTTCTATTTACTTTAAATGGCTACATTGACAACGTAGATCATTTTTATCTAGCATGGGAAAGGGAAGCCCGTCTGCGGGAACCTGCAGAGGTTATTAACTATATTCATATGTCATAAATGTTAATTTTTAAAAACTAACATAATCTAAGCAAAGATGTAGTAACAAAAATAAATAATACTCAAAATCCAATAAGCAAAAAATGAGACGGTATAGCTCTCTCTCTCTATACGTAACGCACTAAATACCAGTATTTATGAAAATAAAATAATGTAACAACACTTGCAAGTGGCGTTATTAAATGAAGAATAAATGAATAGGATACACTCACTATTTGAGCAATTTAAATAGAGATACACTCATTACAAGAGAATTGAGATTACAATAAAAAAGAGTTCGATGCTCTTACAAAAGCTAAATGTAATTATAAAGTAAATAAGTCAATGCTACATTTTCCTTATACTACCGCATATTGGGCTAATATATAATGGACTTTCTTTAAAGCAATTTAATTAATTTATTCACAAAGACATGTGTTGTAAGAAGAACAAAACGGAACAATGTAAACGTAAGTACCATAATGGAACGAACTAATCATTAAATTAGTATTTTTTTGCAATGTCGGTAATATTTTGTGTATTGTATCGTAATTGTATTCTTAATATGCAAAAATGTAAAAAAATAATGTTTGTTCATGCTACTTTTCCTTTTTGCATAAGCGTTAATGAGAGATTATGAAAAACTATTACAGCCTTTGTATTGTATTTAGTTTTAACTGTGTCATATAATTTTAATATATTATAAAGAATTTATTGTCACATTTTCGTAGACAAAACTTCACTGTAAGCACTATACTGTGAAAGTGATGGTTTGGGGTTCGATTCCTACGGGATGATTGCGTGATGCTGAAAAATATATTAATAGTGTACATATTAGTGTGAAAAAAAATAAAAATAAGCTTACTCCACCCATTATGTAGTTGAACCATGAATAAAACGTTCATTACCTGTAAAAAATAGAAAAAATATATTTATTTACACATAAATTAAAAATGAAAATTATTTACGCAAATTTAATATCTAAATATTTACGTTATATACGTAAATACACAGATACAAGATTTATTCTTGAAAAATCCTGTTGTCAATATGATAAAAATATTTTCAGAAAATCTCTGCCAAGACGGCTTCGTGGGAATGACAACTGAATTTCAAGAAAAGAATTCGAGAACAGACAGATTGCAATCTGTCACTTATTCGATATAAAATCGAATGTAGCATTTTTTAATCACAGAATAAGGATGTACGTTTTCACAGTTTAAGCAACACTAGAGGCACTTGTTCTACCGTTTAGTAATCCCCCGATTACTTAATGTTATAGCGCGCTAAAAACAATAGAACAACCGTTATTGTGGAAAAATCCCATGAAGTTAGTAACCGCGTGCGAATATTCGGTATTGTCCGTTTTATCTCTACATCATACAAGAACATCGATGTTTATTTGTCTTAAGTACGAGTCATATTTATATTAATTTGTTATTACTTATTACTCGGTGTGATAAATGATATAATTATGTTAAGAAAGTTACGTTAGTAGTTTATTATTTTTCAAGTTTCGTTCTTATTCTGAGACTGGAATAATAAAGATATCAGTATCTTTTTTTAAATTAAAATCAGCTTCCAACAGCAGGTTAGGCAGAGGGACCCTAGTGTTAAAACACTCTGTTGCCCAATTTCTGCCACATTCTAAAGGAATTGTCTGTTGAGTGGTAGGCGCAACACACAATACCTTTGCCTCGACGCTTATTTTAAATATAAAAATTCTTACTTTTATTTAAAGTAAAAATTTTAAGGACCTATTACTAAACTTCTTTAATATTCCTATAACGTACCTAAAACATAAAAGCAGATATAAAAAAGTACGTAACATAATATTTCAATGTGTGATTCATAAAAAATAATCGTTTGAACTATTCTCATGCCAATCAATTTTAAAATTCATAATTCAGTTCAACTACAACATTCGTCTTTGTAATATCGTGTTACTATAAATGTTATTGAACTTTAAGTGCTCTATTACATATGTATATCGAACTCTATTCTTGAGATATATAGTAGGAAAAAAAAGCCACATTATTAAAATTTCACTTCTTATTTATCTCTCTGGCAAAATAAAGCGCGGCGTTAAGTTCCGCTAATGTTGAAAAATGAAGGAAGGACAGTCCTTCAATAATTACTTTTGTTGTATATTAAATGAGTTGCGACACCTTATATAAAGCACGTTTTCAATTTACATTAAAATAAATATATGGATATTTTGTTTCTCCCTAGAATAAATTTGATATTCCATGCAAATGCTTCTATAAGGATCTGTTCACAAGCAAAAGATTTAAGGCAGCGGATACTTCAAAACTACTTTTAAGGCCAAATACATTTCATATGCAATCTACACGTCTATATAAAAACAAATTTAATACCAATAATTTAATAGTTATGACAAAATAAAGAAATTCAACAAATTGATGCACAAAGAAAGTCACAACTGAAAGTGAGTTTGGACAATGGAAAGTTTATCTTAATTCGATTTTTACTTTAATTTTCCCATATAATATTTGCAAGTAAATAATATGGTCATCAATCAGCCTTTCGGAATTTGCGTGCAGACTCCTACCGAGAAATTGTACTGGAATCGGTAAGATCCAAATCTTTACCAACATAAGAACTCTATAGTAATTTGAATAAGTGTTATAACAGAATGCTTACAATCGCTTTATAGGTCGTGACTTATTGTTTAATACAATTTAGAGAAAATATAATGTGAGTGGAGAGTGTAAGGTCGGTAATTGTTTGAAGTCATCTCGGACATTTGAACGGAACGTTGTAAAGTAATATCTGTCATTGATAGACAAAAACGTGTTTTATTGCGATTGAATTTGATATATTGTTTCAAAGTGCATCCGGTCGCGATATTCGCGTGTTAAATCAATTTGAGGTGTTCGTTGCATTCTTTAGA
This sequence comes from Heliconius numata, assembly GCA_016802625.1. NCBI lineage: Eukaryota > Metazoa > Arthropoda > Insecta > Lepidoptera > Nymphalidae > Heliconius > Heliconius numata. The sequence goes on from JAEBDU010013194.1 coordinate 1,993,334, forward strand.
AATAAGTGACCAAATTTTAGTTATTATATTTTGCATTCTTTGCGCATTTAGAATGTTTTCGCCATTACTTTTTGTTTTTTTTGTAAAAAAATTATAAATCCACATACGTACGTTATATCTTGGTTGAAACTGTGTTCTAGCTAAGAAAAGCCTAGGATAGTTAGAACGCATACTTTTTTAGAAAATGTATAATATTTTAAATAAAATTATTTTTCTTTCTAATTAACAATTTAAATAAATACCACCAGAGCGAAGAAATGAAAATATAAATTTAAATAAATATTTTATATCCTCGAGTGGTAATCGAACCCACAACCAGAGGCCAGTTAAACCAACTAGAGACCTTTAAAAATAGTTAGAACGCAATTTAAAGACTGCAAAATATCTTAATAAAAATTTTACTCTATTCTTTTTTGCATTGTGGAACCACTATAATGCAATAACTAAACCCTATCCATTGTTGTCATTGTGCTAAATATGGATATCGAAATCATACGTTAACATTTTTGATTCTAAACTGAAACGAGTAAGGAAATACAATTAAGACCGCCCAGAGATAACTCGGTCGTGCCAAGGTTCAAAGGATCGAGATTACATTTAATAACTTCAATATGATTGCACAACCTCAAGAGTTCAGTTAGCTTTTTATGGCGCGTTACTTGGCTTGTAAAAATAAGTTACAAATTGAAGTTGTAAACGGATAATAAAAAAGTGAGTTCGTAAATCAAATACGTATGTATCAATAAAATAGGTTAATAAAATTTTGAATTTAACGAGATAAAAATAAAATAATATTGAAAAAAATGGAAAGGTCATATAGCGGTAAATAAGGCGAATGCATTCACCTTGTGACCCCAAATGTTTTAAATATAAACAAATGATCACTACTTTTTAATTCATCTTAACACTGTATCTCGCATATAGTAGGCAGAGGAAACCTTCTGACAAGACACTACGTTCCCCACACATCGATGACGTTTACGAGGCATTACGTGTTGAATGGCAGAACTCTGGGCCAGGTTTTTCCTAATTAAAATTAATTATTTGATATCGATTCGATTCCTAAATCGAACTCACTTCTGCCACTACTCCACGACGAGACTAGTTCCTTAATTAAATATTAAATAAACGAAAGCGACATAATATAATTCTCTCCTTAATTGTTCATCTTTGAACTTTATATTATGAAAAAGGCATTATTAAAATTGACCTTTTCCGTAATAATGCTCGTCTAAGCACTTATTACGAACACGTAATGCTGGTAACACGTTACAGTACCAGACATCATACGTTCACATATATACATATATAACGGTATTCAAACAATAGAGAGGTTTTTGCGATTTTACAAATTACCTCCTTGTACCGTTATTCTGGGTTTGTAACATTTTTATATGTGAACGATATGTTAATTTTGAATATATGCGGGCTTGAGATCATTTTTATTTTATTTTCTTGTTACGGTAAGAATATTTTGCTTAAGTGCTTATGCTTAAGTTTATTTAAGGTTATCGACTTACAGAGAGAGAGCTTCTCATTGTAAACAGGATGGTTGTAGGTTCGATCTCTAGGGGAACTTAATTATTTTTCCGCATTAGTAAACAAAGTGTAGCGTTAAGTTCTCCTACTCCACATGCATTTTATAGAATTCAGCCAAAAAATGGAGAAATAGTGTCTTGGCACAAGGTCCTTCTTGCGTACCTTGCCATATGCGAGAAGCATGAAGCTAAAATATATTTTAATTTAGCCGCTACGAAAAATACTTTGTTGTTATTGAAATTAACTTAATATTTTATAAAACATAATAAAATATATTGAATCTATTAAGTAAAATTAAAATTTCTTATACTACAAATGGATTTTTACAAATAAACCAATTCGGAAATACTATAGAAGTAGATTGTATATCGTCCCGGAAGTACTTATAGGTTCATAAAAACTGTAACGATAACCTCGTGAAATAAAGTGCATTTTTTTACGACAAACATATGAATTTAAAAATTTACGTCATCTTAGCTCAGCTGAGATGTGTCTCGTTGGAATGACTGGATGGTAACGCTCGAACACTTAATAATATTAATAAAATTATAAAATTATCGATATTATGATAAATTCTCATTATTTAACTAAATTGTGAGTGGGTAACATTTTACAAGTAAGGTTTAATGAATAGGAATTGAACCAACATCCATCCACACGTATAGTTTTTATTCAGTATCATGTATAGTTAAGTTTATTGAGCTTATCTTAGTTATTATAATAATATCATTTAAATTAATTAAGCTTAGAGATTTAAATTTAAAATCGGAATGATGATAATCATACCATTATAATATCAAAGTTTACCGTATTGGTAAAACGCCACACAAGGTCCCATTAAGTTTAATTTTTATTTTTGTGAATAACTACTTAAAAATGTTATATAAATAGTAAGAATAAAAGAAGACATGCTCGTATAAATCGAAGTAACTAAAGGAAGAAGTTTTGGAACACTCTTTTCCCTTTTTTTACAAATCAAATTACACGTAAAATTGGCGTCGAAAGTCTACAAAAGTTAGATTGCAGACACGAAGCTCCGGGGACTCCCTTCGCCTAATTTAACTTCGTGGAGGAGAATGTCAATTTTATTGCCGAACGTGTACAGATATAACGATAGAAACGTAAAATCTTTTAAACAAATGCAAAATAGAGTCTTAGTGTAAGCGCGATGGTTGTGGTTTCGATTCCCACTCGGGAGAATGAATTATTTTATTCTCTCTAGCAACAAGATATCAAACACAACATGCAAGAACAACATGCAAGATATTAAAAAAGTGGAGAACGGAGAGTCTTAGCGTTAAGTGTCTGTGTCTTTTCAGTGGCATTTTGAAACATTACTACACAGTATTATTTATATAAGTAATATGAAGAAAGACCATGTTGAATTAAATTTATTATTGCTATTTCGAGACACTGCTTTTCTTATTAAATTATTTATTTTGCAATAGAAATATAACAATAGTATAAATATTTTTCTTGCTTAATAGATTATGTTTTTGTTTACAAATTGATAATAAGAATTTTATAGCTAAATTAGCATGTAAAGTGATTGCTTAATAAGCTTTTTATTTCTATAAATATACTTTCCTTTATTACGTTGAAACACCAGAATGTCACGCCTGTATAAAATATAATAAATCGAATTTACAATACTAAATCAATAATATTTATTCATAAAAAGTTAGCTAGTTGCTATTATATGTAATTAATATTTCTCAAAGGTTAAAGCAAACAGTATTTGCATATACTATGTCCACCATCACAACAATTAAAATTTAAACATTATTTATATATATTTTTTATTTTACTTCAATAATTTCCAGCTTCAGGCGTTACTAAAATTGAAAATAACATGATGACTTCACACTTTTTCCCTCACCCAGTATATCTAAGGAAAACTGTCTGCCTCGCGAAAAGATGAAAAATATCCAAACTAAACTATCTCAATACGAACCAACCAGGCAAAAAAACGCTTGCATCAAAGAGTTTCTCTCATTCAGCGACATATAAATGTGAACGATATAATCATATTACAAAGTCGGCGTTATAAAAACTTTAATTTATACCTGATATCCTATGGAGATTGCGGCACACGGAAGTATGCTATTAAATAATTTCCCTATACAACCGCAATAGAGACTCATGTTACAGTCCACGGTGGAGACTGTTACATACTCGTACAAACATAAAGGAATGGTTGTCTAACCAAACCAACTAACCAAAGATATGATAGGTTCCCACGTGAGCTTACTGGGTGATTTTATTGTGGTCTGGAACTGGAATGTCTCTAGATTCTTTAACAGAACTAATTGTGGATTTGCATTTATGTACGTATGTATATAATAAAGCTATCGAAGAACAGTGAGAAATGTAAACGAAAGTTTTAAGTTCGATGCTCATCAGGTGAATAATTGATTTCCCTCTTTTCGCTATGGTAACACAAGGCGTGACGTTGAATTCCGCCATTCAATATGGAATGATTCTAAAATGAAGAAATAAGTAGACAACGGAGTGTATTAACACTAGGCTTGTTTAGACATTTTTATTATACCATAGCTCGACTTTGGTATTACAGATGAAAGGTGTCTAGTTCTAGGCAATAGAATGTGAGCTTAAATTCCACTTAAGCTATAGTTTATAATACATACAAGTTCTATACCAGTACTCCTTAGAGGGATAGAACCGACAAATTAGTAATACATGTTATTTTAAATTATAAATGCAATTGTAAAGCTACTTTCTTATAAACTATAATTAATAACGGTTTAATTTAAACTTTTCATTCACCAACAATAGAAATGACATAACATTTTGACACAAAAATATTCTATCAGCAATTATCTTCAAATATCTTTGTAATGTAACATATGAACTTTAAGAGACACACACAATGACGATATTAAATTGTATTGATTGGCTTCTTTCTGCTTGTAGTCATTTGTTATCGACATCTCGTTAAACATCTTTTATACAAAGTAGAAATTATTTATTAATAAAAATGACATAGGTCTTTAAAAATAATTGAATTAATTTAACAAAAAAATGACTAACACGTTTAACAGCGTGTATCTAAATCTATTAAATAGATTAAGTAATGAAACCTACATAGATGGTAACAGCCAAAAAAATAATCGATCCATTTGCTTTGGTAAGCGAAAGCAGAGCGTTGAGTTCCGCCACTTAAGACATATCTCGAGACATTCTGCAAAATTGGAAAACGCTGTGTCTTGGGACCTCTCTGTTAGACTACAGTGTTATGCATCCATCTCAAGTAAAATTTGATAAAGTTCGAAAGTTCAAAAATTCAAAATCTTTTTAAAATTCATATAATTAAATATATAATTAAGCAACTGATCCATCTCTATATTTATTATTTTTCACTCAGTCACAAATCACGATCGCTTCAAGGAAAGTTTAGATATAAACCACTACTGGTTTTAACCTATTCTCCAATAGAAAGGGCTTATTTACGTAACGTATATTACGATTTCTATTATCGTATCAATAGAATTAAATTAAGTTAAAACGATAACGAGCTAAGTAATTGATGCGTGGATATTCTAAATTATACATATATGCATATTTATAGTATATATTTAAGTAATACTTAATCCGCCATTAACAGTTTATTTGATAAGTTTACGTAGGGTAAGGTATTTTACTTTAACGAAGATTTATTTGTAAAGTTTTGTTTTGTTTTCTTAAAGCTTTGAAAATAAAATGAATGTTATGGAATAAGTTTATTTTGTTAGGTTCACGCTCATATAATTTTCGAGACATTGAGTGCGGAGTGGCGGAACTCAATGCCGTGTTTTGTCTTACTACCAGAACTCGAACGTCTATAACCGTCGCGCTTACAGACACTGTACCGCTGCGCCACGACGGTCTCCAAATCAATTCACCCTTAAAAAATGAAGTTAGAGATTGAGTACAATTGTAAAAATAATTCCTATATATTTTATAATATTCTATGAACTTTATACCTTTAACATATTGAATAACATATGAAATCTACTTAAGAAAATTTCATTAAAATTCTGTTCATAATTTCACCAGTAACTCCATGTAATTAATCATTAGCACTGGTATTAGTGCTAATGATTAGTAAGTAAAATGTCTAACAGCACTCAGCATCAGTACACGTTTACAACAGTTATTAGAAAATCACATTTCACATACATTAAGTGGTACATATGTATAATAAAATATTAACTTCCTGATGTTACTACGTACGTATTGTGGTAAGAATCTTTGTGGCGGCTCTCAGTAGACTTGTGGGGTCTAATTTACTTGTTTATAACTGTTGTTATACAAACGTGCCTAATAATTCACTCAACTTTATTTTTTATCATTCGATTCTCTACTTTCCGCCTTAAACCTTAACTTAGAAATTTTCCTCTGTGGTGTGGAAATTTCATCGTTGTGGAAAATTGGAAATTGTCTCAACAACAGGCTCCACTAATACGGTGTGACGCTAGAAAAGCAACTAGTTACGTCAAATGAATACATTTAACGAAAAAAAAATAACATAAACATACCACCAGACCACCATGAAACCATCACCATCACATACAGTCAACCACCACGTTACAAAACACCAAATTAGCAAAACAATAACAAACAACTAGCGACGCCTATCTCATTTGAGATTGGCATCATAAAGAAAGTAAGAGTTATATCCTCAAAGTTCCCAAGTTATCAATTAAAAATCTTTAACGAACTCGATTTATATGGTTAATCCCTTTACCATCTTCGCTCCGGGCTACGTACTAATGGTGATACGTACTCGTAGCTGTTAGCTTATATAATGTTATAGCGATGTCTGTGATTAATATAGAATGCATAACATAAATGCTGAAGTTAGTTTAAACGAATGGTTATTTTTATAATAAAAATAATTAGGTTCGCTTTCTTTAGTCATAGTAAGAAGAATAAATTAAAATTTAATATTTTTAAACTGATGAACATAAACGGCGATTGCTAAGATTTTTTTTATTGAAATTATTAAATAATTATATGATACTTTTTTATATAGACTAATAGACAATTTTCTATGTATATAATGACACGATTGTGAGGAGTATAGTCTAGTCTAACGGTTATGTGTTCATATCCTATTCGAATAAATTGATTTTTTTTATTATTATAAGCTGATGAATGATCGGCTGATGAATGATCGGCTGGTGTGAGTACTGAACGCCACGCCTTGCCTTATTACCAGAGCGAGAAAATGAAAATATGAAATATTTCTCCCGCCCCGTATGGGAACCCAACCCGTAACAGTTGCGTTTACAGTCACATGCTCGGGATCCTGCACAACGACGACTTTAAAGAAAATCATTATCATGCATATGTCCAGAAAGCTAAATAGCGAGAGTAATCTAAAGCATTCTCATAATATCTTTGTTAACTTATAAGAAGTTCTCTTATGTAACCACTTCATCTTCACACTCATCCAATTCCCATGATTCTTTCAGTTCTAAGACTCACGTAGCTTACGCCTGAGTTACTTTAAACTATGACAAATTAAACCCAACACTACAATAACTACGAAACCGCTCGAACGTAGATTAAGATCGCAATTTACAAAAGCTTTTATATCGAATAAAAGTTTACTAGAAAAACGAAAGGTTTTAGACGGTCACGTGTGAAAAGATATACGATAACACAACTTTCAATTAATTTTAGATAATAGCATTATTGCACAGATTTTCCACATTGTTCGATAATCAGCGCTGATGAAGCGTTAAGGAAAAGCAAGTCTTATACAAACGACGAGCAATTCTTTGTTGTTTGCACACTTCTCTTTTTTATTTCAATTTGTATTACAATAAGTAATCAGTTAAACTTATTAAAAATTAGATATACTGCATTTTTTCCATTAAATATAATAGAAGTAAAAAGTTTTGTAAGCTATAAGCACTGATATTTTAGGATGCGGCATGAAAAATTTCCAAATTTCAATTAACCTTTTTATGAGACAGTTGGTGGAAGAACAAAGAAAATATTGTAGAACGGAAAGTAAACATTTCGGCAATACCGGAGTGGTACAAAAACACTACTTTAGTTCTTTTGTAGTTCTTTCAAAAATAAACTAGTGGAGCAGACGATGACGGTTTACGTTGACCCTTTTAAGAATGCAATTTAAATGGATCAAAGAAATAGATATTGATCGTTTTAGCTGCAGTTCCTCTGGCGCAGTGGTAGCATGTGCATGCCTATATTGCTGGCCCGTTACATATTTCGTGTAGGTACAATGTATAAAACAAATATTAAATATTATTTTAGTAAACTACCAACATTTTTTGTATTCACCTGTAAAACATTGAAAAAATATTTAAATAAACTAATACCTTAATAAGAAAATAATTATTGAACTAATTAGAATTAATTATTTCTGAAGTAATTATTAAGTAAAACAAAATTTGCTTATAAATGGAATGTTCCAGCAAACAAACAATTAACTTGAAATATTATCATTGTTATATATAGACTAGAGTTACGCCCACCAAGATGAAATTTACAAAAGTTTTTGTAAAACGTGATCACAATGCCTATTCATATAATAATTATATTTTAATATAATTTTTCCAAGTTAATGTAGAGCACTAACGCAATAGAGACACTCAACGAGGAAGTGGTCGACAGAATGTACCACTTACAGAAGCGTACACATCTCGGCATAACATGACAACCTCAAACGATCTTATATTTCCCTCTCATAGCAATACTAGACGCATGACCGAATTTACCTGTTTTCACTATATTTTTTTCTTTTAAATGCATATTTCAAATAAAGAAATATATGAGACCGACGTGACTGTAAACACCACGGTTGTGCCTTCGATTCCCACTCGGAAGAGTGAGCTGTTTTGATTCTTTCTTTGGTAACAATATAAAGCACGGCTCAATGTCTTACGTTGAGTTCCGCCGCTCAACAAGCAATGTCTCAAAACTTGGTCGGTTCGGTAACGGAATGGATTAATTAACATTAGTCAGTTACGGTGTAAAACTGAAAAAATACTAAATTTTATTTATGAAAGAAAATATAGTGCTTTAGCTTGTTAAATGACTAATGTTCCTATTTTCTGCTTAAAGAACAACTATTTACAAATATTGGAAATATATTATAATATTTATTGTTTTTACCATTACATAGTCCTTAAGATTGGTAAATTAGACTGTTTTATATTTACAAGCGTAATTTTGTCAACTACATATTATATCGAAAGCTTCACATTAAAAGTTACAGTAAGCACTAAAAGCTCTTGTGAAATTTATAAACCACGAGAGAGTAACGTTTTAAGCTAATTCCTTGTCAGAACAAACATTGGTGTGAGACCGAGACCGCAGACCAATAAAACTGTTCTAAAACTATTTTATTACAGCGCTCTAATATAAAAGCATTAGACAATCTCATCTAATCATAATAGAAACTTGATCCTTTCCTATTTTTGTTCAGAAGTGTCCCGGATTCGTCTGCAGAGGAAATTACGGCGCGACACCCCAGGGTTTCCAATTGTAAAGAAAATCTGAGATTTTTTAATAATATTTAAAAGTTTTTATTGACTTTTACGTTTCAATCTATTATACATCAATAGAAATAAATGGAAATTTATAAATTATACTAATAAAATTTCAAATGAAAGTTTGTAGTAGGTATAGGGTGGTAGGTGTTGTGTTTGTCAGTAGGTATATGAAATACCAAAAATTTCGAAAATATAATTACAATAATCCAAAATAAGAAGAAACTTAGGGCCAATCTTTTGAATAATGAAACTTGAAATACAGATATCCCTATACTATTACTTCACAAGATGATATAGAAATGATGATGATATAGAAATATAACTTTAATTCATCTACTTCTATATAAACATTTAAATATCCAAATAAAGTCTCCCAACCTGGTGTCTCTAGTTTCTACACAGCCAGATAAAATCTGTGAACAAACAAAAGCGACCGAGAGATCCATTGTTTGAACCAAATTGAAAATAACGATCCATTCAGTTTTGTTGTATTACTTTTGTATTCTTTCTACATAACACTTTTACATTAATACATTCGTTTTCATATTTCCGCTTTATAGAGTGACATATTATTATTTTTTTATTTGTACTTATTTCACTACAAGTAATTTTTAAGCCGGTAATAAGACACTTTCAGTGGGAAACAAAGCACAATGGGTTCTATCGCGAAATGCCAATAATGAAATGACTTATTGACGTTGGGGTCGTAGCGACTTACAGTGTACCAAACAGCGGTAAAAGAAGAAGAAGAACTGTATATATTTTTTTCATTTTCTCCATCTGGTAAGAAAATACCGCAGCAATGAATCCCGCCAATCAATTGCGGTAATTCGGCGGAAAGAGAGGAACAGAGTGTTTTAAAATTATATTCCTTTTGCCTATTCTGCTTTATATAGGATACAGCGTGAAAAACAAAGAAATGCTCCATTACTAGCGTCGCTCTATACCCATGATAATAAATAGCGATATATAACATAGCTTATCTGTACATAAATTACTTTAAAAATATACTACAAATATATATATGAACATCCCAGGATCTGAAGGAACTGGAGAAGGAACTGAAGACTGTATCAATGAAGCTGGAGTCAGTGGTAAGACACTGCGTTCTCTATTTTCCGCCTAATTTTCGAGACTTATTCGTAAAACCGACGAATCATATTTAGTTATTATGCTACATTATATCTATACGTATATATAAAAGGCCGTATTATTCCTGTTCAGCACAAAGTTTTACAATAAAGTCCATTTATTTTGAATGAAAAGATGACGCGCAACAACGTACGTATAAGATTTATTAGGGACCGAATGACCCGCGCTTACTTTCTAATACAGTGAAGTGCGGAGTATATTTAGCAAATATTCTTGTATTTTATTGTTTCTTATTAAAAATTGCGAAAATTTATCACTAGAGATATAAGAAATTTGTCACTATTATTATATAGAATCAGAATCGAATTTAATTTATTTACTGTAACGAGTTTATATTAATAGAACATTGAATAAACGATTGCAGGCTCTTCAGGCGGTAATTTTCTTTTTGATAAAAAGAATATTGTCAAGAAAGCAATAAAAAAAGGAAATTATGGTATTTTCCCTATTAGTATTATAATAATAAATAATTTACAAACAGCATAAAATTATATATAAAAAAAGTAAAAACAAACAAACGTTAAAAAACAAGCTATCAAAGTATCACAACGCCGACGCGGTACGTTTAAACATTACGTTCGTGATCTCACGTAACGTGCGGGTTCAATTTTGTTGAGCTTCTGCAAATTTAATAGAGATAAATTGTAATTTCTGCAATCACCTGTACAACGGAACTGCTTTAAGCTATAATGTTTTATTTATATTTCTTTAATATTTTTATGCAATAACTATCGTATTGTCGTGTTTTTTTTCCCAATTTATATCTTAAGAAAATAGGCCAGGCTGGAGCCAGTCACGGCGCAGGGGCTCAAGTGTGTGACTGTTTTACTGGTTAATTCGAGGAATTTTCACTAATTTCTTTGGTATCGAGGCAAAGCACGGCGTAGAGTTCCGCCAGTAACACACAATGCCTCTAAAATTCGGCGGAAAATGGGAAACGGAGTGTCTTAACAATAGGTTCCCTACGCCTATCCTGCTGTGTGCGGGATACGGATAAAGCTGATAGTAAGGAAAACGAGCCAGCTGTCATTCTAGGAAAAAATTAAAATAACAGTGAAAAGTAATATTTAATTGATGACCAAGTCGTAAAATATCATACCATCATGCTAAAACATATTAAAACTACCCAGTGGGATTTCTCCCAAATGGGAACTGAACCCAAAACAGTCGTGTTTACAGTGACACGTTTGTGCCACTGCGCCACGACGGTTCCTATTAATCAAAATCCTAATAAATATGCATATATATGATAATATAGTTCTTACTTTTAATTAAGGTAGCCCAGATGTCAATACAACGACGCCGGTAACTCCGTATGTGTGTCGACCTGCGTGCGGCACTTACATTTTCAAGCATTACGAGTATACTATGGTTGTAAAGACGTTAAAAATATCACCCTAACACGCAATAACTAACCGAAATTATTGCATTTTTTCCGTGTATTATACAAGGGCTATAATATATTATATTATTATGTAATATTACACTAACGATGTTGTAAAAGTTCTTTTACAATATAACGCTACGAAATTAACATTATTTATTATTATTATTTTTATTATAAACAAGGTAAACTAACATTTTAATAGAATATGAACAGTATATTTCCTTCAAATTGTTAATTGAGTTTGCAAAGTACTTTAAATATGTCTTTCTTTGTATGAAATTAAGGTGAACTGTAGTTAATTACATCTACTATACGAGTATAAGCTTTTTTTAAAGATATCATCATCTTAAACACTTATCCCAAACTCACATCTAAATTAATTATTGAAACCACTTGATTGCGGTAAACCATGTAAAGCAATGCAATTATGATGTACTATATAAATACAACTACCAGATAGCAAAGCTATATTTAAGATCCCTTAAGAAGTTAATATAGTCTATTAAACGCCTTCTCGCTAACTAAATTTCAGAGGTGTTTTTGAAATGTGATTGTGATTTCAATTTAGTAGAGACACGTTCACAATTAGGTAGTAAATTATAAAAATCGACTGATAACAATTATTCCGATTGTGTAAAAAAATAAAAGGCCTAATAATGTTGTCAGGTTTTACTTAATGTTTTTTTATTATACTACTAAAAAACGGAGACAAAAAGGAGTCTTTATTTATCCTATCCTATCCTATATCTTATAAAACAAAGTCGCTTTTCGTGTCTGTCTGAACTTTCTAACTCTTCTTCTTCTAAACCACCCAACGGATTTTTATGCGGTTTTCACCATTAGGTCGAATAATTCTCAGGGAAGGTTTATATATAGTTTATTATTTGTACATTTTTATGTAAATTAACATAAATACGATAAATGTGTCTAAAGTCCTACCCGTTGAGACACTTTCGCGCATGCGCTGCTTTAATGGTAAGTACTACATCAAAATAATGTACTGGAGTATTGTTTCTCTTAATAAGATCTACAAAAAAGTCCGCGAGAGCATATTTTTATCTTTTAAGGATAACGTGTAGTGATCATATTTCTGTCTAAAAATAGTAATTTCAATATATTTTTTATTGTGAGGGATATTTTTCCATAATGGTATTAATCCTTATCCTTTAAAATACTTTATTAATTTTCTACGTTAAGCGAAGATAAAATTTGCTTTTTAAATTATTTCGAAATTGCGAATAGTTTTAGAGAAAAACGCATTTAATTGTTGACACATTCCGCCGTTGACACATCAGCTGTATGTTACTCAAGTTTCACTTATCCCTTACTCTCAGCATATAAATAAGTATATTAGTTACGTCGGCCATTTAATGTTGATCAAAACTGTCTTTTACTGTTTTTCATTTTAATAAGTACTTTAGAAGTTGTTACAATATCAAAACATCCTTGCTGCGAAACGCGCCCCGCGACGTTTTGCTTATACAAGCGCGTCATGAGCAATCATCGGTGGTTCAGTGGTAGAATGCTCGCCTGCCACGCGGGCGGCCCGGGTTCGATTCCCGGCCAATGAATTCTATTTAATTTTCCTCACAGGCAGCCAAGTAGTGCTTGCTTTTCATCAGGGACAGAATACCCTCTTCAGCATTAACCACAAGCTCGAGTCATTAACCACACGGAGTTGAATGTATTATTTCAGCGCGATATATTTGGTTTCATATTTTTTGTAGTAGTTATTAGTAGGTAGGCTTTTGTTTATAATTTCTACCGTTTAAAAATAGTCATTAAAATATATTTTAATAAGTACTTGAAAAGATTAGTAGCACAGATTTAAAATTACGGTACCTACTAAAAAATCCTTGCCGAGTAAAACAATTGGAAAATCCTTATTGAAACTACGAAAATGCGGGTTGCATTAGAGTTTAATTAATTTTCACATTATCTTAAGTGCTTTGCAAACATACATTATATGAATAATCCCGTAGTAAAAGCGGGCGAAGCCGCAAGGGGGTCGCTAGTCTAATAATAAAATTTAAGATTTTAACGTGAAGCTGTAGGAGGCGTATACGTCTAGACGTGGCATCTGTGGCTTTGCAATCTGTAGTAAGACGAATGATGAATGTGGTTTTAATCAGAATCTCTACAAATGCAGCTGCTAACTCAGACACAACCCTCAGTGATTGAGATATCATCCTAACTAGATAAAGGGGGGTATCGTTTATGGACAAGTAGGTATTCCTTTTAGAACGAAGACCTTCATTAAGTTGACTGTGCAGTAGAGTTAACCTTTTATTCCAATTTTATTAATTTTATACTTTGATATCAGAAAATAATAATAATATTCGTAAAATAATAATAATATTCGATAAGGAAATGGTTAATTGACTGATCCATGAACTGCTTAACTGTTGCAACAGAAAGGCATGGATATCAACGCAAACGCAAAGCAACGCACGATTACAACGCAAAGCTAATTGAAGATATTGTATAATATCAGCTAATTATTATTTTAACTCTGATTAAAGTCTGTCTAAATCTTTAAATATTATCTAACTTTCATTAGCATAATTAACAACGATCTGTAAGTAATCAAAATAATATACTCATACATATGTATATTTCTCAGTATCGAATAAACATTGATACTGACAGAGTAATTCCTCACGCATCGGAAAACGAAAGTGCAATAAAACAGTATAGAAATGAGTGGCTCATGTGTACTTTTTATGACTCTATGAGCACTCATAAAATTTCGTTTCCCTTTCTTTCGCACGCACTCCAATAATCAAAGAACATAATTGTTAATTATCTCAAAAGATTTATGTTAAATTCCCTATTAAAATGATTAGTATTAAGCTAAAAGCTCGCTAAAAACACTGCTAATTCAACGATATTATACAAAAACGGTAAAGACGATTGAGGGCGTTACTCTCCTTTTGACGTAGTCGGGTAAAACCATAAATCAATATATTTGATAACCACTATTCGCCCACAATGATGACCCGAATTAATATTTAAAAAAATACAATATATTATAAGTTCTAAAGCTAACTGTTCGAAATAAGTAGTTTGATCTATATATATATTTAACTGAGTATTATTTTTTTAATTTTCATTCGCATTCCGCATTTTCTAACATTAAAGACATCTTAAACTAAAAAAACACACAATACAAACCTGGAAGAGTAGATAACCAGAGTCGTACATCCAGAAGTCATCTGGCGCGTTGCCCGGCTTGGTGAGATGGATCGCGAGGCAACGCTGCAAGATGAGCTGGCAGCGCTGCCCCCCCGCTCCGCGCCCACTCATGCCTTAGGCGGGCGGTGGCATGCTCTGGAACGAACAGTATATAGGTTAGGACCGTTAATAAGTAATTTTATAGTGAAAAAAGAAAAAAAATTCAGGGTAATAAAATGTTTAATTTCTCCGCTTTAGTAAGATTTGTCTGACATAAAATTACAAATTTTTCATTATTTTATTAAAATTATTAAAAATTTTATAAATCAAATATTTATTTCCTTTGGAACGGCGTTAAGTTCCACCACTCAACACTTAGCATCTCGAATTTAGACTTAAAACAGAGATTGGAATATCTTAACATTAGGCAGAGAGACTGCCTACCCCGCTATGTAGGAAATAAAGCATGAAGCTAAAAAAACAACAAAAAAATAGCATGCTTCATACGTTTACGTATGAATAAACATTTAATTTGGGGTAGTATTTTCACTCCCCTAATAAGTATTTAGTGCAGGTCGCTGATTCGGGTAACACGCGATAAAATCATATTACAAAGATTGTATAATTTTGTAGATTAGCATATTTGGTTGAAATACTCGCAATTATACAATAAATAAACATTCTAATGAAAATATGAGTTAAAATGACAAAACACAAGTATTTAATAGGACAGCACTGTAAATAACCAGTTAGTAAAGCACTAGTTCTCCGGTAACGACAAAATAATTGGACTATTTATATGAAAATACGCATAGATTTCGATCACACTTCAATATAATAATCTGATAATTTATACGATGTTGTAATAAAGCCTTAGTGTAGGTATAATTCAGAGTTATTGATACATGTTACGTATATTTTAAAGGATTAATAAGACAAAAATACTTTACTCTATAATTTTATTTATAGCTTTTATAAGATGTTTTTCTTCATTATTTCTACGAAGCTATTGCATTTTTCTGTAGACCGAGAGACCTTATATTCCTTTATCTTTTATCCTCTCTGCCTGTACCAAATTTAAAACAAATACAGTCAAACAAATAGACAAACAGCCTACCTTATTACTAAAATTAGCACTAAAGTGCAATGACGAAAACTATATCACGAATAATTTATATTGATTCGCAAACAAGACGTGCAGCGTGCAGCGTGCAGCGTGTAGCGTGACCACGCTTACGTAAGCACGGAGGTGGACGCGGGACTTATCCCATTTGTCATTGCATTATAGGGACACCTGAATCAATAAAGTGTATGGCCACTATTTATATCACATCTCAGACTTTAGAGGATTGTGTAATACTTGCGACAGTGCGAGCCGCATTCTCGACCGGTTGCGGGGAAATATGGCGATTCGGCTGATTTGTGAGAAAAGACACTTATTTAAATGGATTAGGAATTTCGTGTAAATTTTAATAGTAATAGGTTCTTTATCATTTATAATAATTATAATATTTCATTCCCCGCGAGTAGGAATCGAACTCGAAACTGTCGCTTTTATAGTAGGTATAACCAAAATATTTTGTACATTATTATTCAATTTATTTAATATTTTCATTTTTTCGCGGCGCGTAAAGGGCGGCGTTGAGTTCCACCACCCAATACCCAATGTCTTGAGAATTCGGCGGAAAGTGATGTGAAGTGAAGACATGATGAAGCTGTATACACTGTATATAATTTATTTTAGTCACATTTAAAAAAATGTCGAACATTTCAACACTCAACAGAACAAGCATACGTTAAACAGAAAAGCCTTGTAACTAAAAGACAACGTTTTACGTAAATACCTTGTGTACACCATGAAATGCTAAACAAATAAGTTTTTAAACAGGTAAAGCCCTTGACATGATGGTTTTAGACCAAGGCGGTAAGCTAATAACCATACCGTGTCCTTTCACGCAATACTTCGTCAGTTATACTGTTTACACTAAGAGATCTCTAAAGATGGCGTCAGTACATTTCAATTAACTAAAAAAAATATTTAACAAAATGACTTTTTTTTCACAGGATCTCTTTTTTTTACTTGTATTCTATAATTGTTTATATTTATCTTTTTTATTACCGGTCAATTTCCTTCGTGTGTTTTCTATACAACGTGACATTGGCGAAATGAATTGTGCTCAACTGGCACGCTCGAAACGCCATATATCAATAATTCAATTCAATGACATTTTTTTAAATATAAAATAATTCGTTTAATTGAAGATATACATTTTTTAAAAATACAGAAAAAGTATATTATAAACGTAATTATAATTACGTATATACTACACTCAATATATATAAGATATATTACCAAGCAAAAAGATCCATCTTAATCATACCATATTTTGTTAAATTAACAGGTAACAAGTTCATATCTGTGTTGAGCAACACGCGGTAATTGGATTAATAACTTCCGTCAACAGCCGAGTTAATAACTTGTCGACAAGATACCGCGCGAAATATGGTAAAAGGTTTTGAAAACCAACCACTAAGTGAGCAAATAAACTACGAATTAGGATAGGACTACTTAACGCTTAGTTAAACATAATCGATTATTTAACGCTTAATACAAATACAGACTTTGCTTGAGAAACATTTTCATGGTAAAGTGGCATGCAGGGCCATGGCATACTGCTCAGTCGAAAAATGAAAAAAAAAACGAAGTAGCATCAGAATTTAGCAAGTGTCTAAACGCCTGCTATTGGTAGAAGTACTCGTAATATTTAAAACATTTTCTTTTTTCAATTCAAAATTGCTAAAATAGATGTAGGACCATATGTAGTAAAGTAATTTATCTCTATTCACACGTCATAATCATAATTTTTAATATCATTGCTCCATTGCGAAAATAGCTGTTAAATTAAACTTTTCTGATACAACAATCATTCAAATTCGTATTACCTATATAAACAGTGAAAAAAATTGGAATTGGAATACAGTATAATACCATCATAAAAACGCAATAAAGCCATAAGGATATCAACGTGACAAATGGAATCTAATATAATATAATTATAAACTAATTTCTAATTGACAAACACTTATTAGCCTTTTACAGCACTTCAGCCATTATTTACTACAAACAAGGAAATAATAGAATACATTAATTTCTCCCTAGAACGAATACGGTACTCAAAGACACTAAGCTTCATAGCGGAAGTTGAATAATTATATAAAGCGACATAATTTCAGTGTCTCAGTAACGGTTCTTAGACAACGCATTACCATAATCGGAAATTTTACCTCACTTTGCATCCCTTTGATATTTTTTTTTAGTGCGAAAATTAACTTTAAATTAATAATGGTAGAATCTATTTTCTAATGAGTTAAATGTAAGTAAGTTAAAAGGCAAATGCTCACGTTATGGACACTACAAGTTAACAGCCAGTACAATGCTGTCTGAATCATGTTGCACAACGTTTTGTTGATTTATTCTTCTCCGCGTCGTGAAGAGATTTTGCTTTAAGTACTGTACAAATATACGTTTATTAACAAATTGTTTATATTGCAGCGCAGGGGCCCGAGCGTGCGACTGTACAGCTACAGGTTGTGGATTCGATTCTGACTTGAAATGAAATTTTAATAATAAACAGCTTCACGCTGTATACCGCATGTGGCAGGGTAGGCAGAGGGCTCCCTCTGCCTACCTGAGACACTTCGCTCACCACTATCCGCCGATTACTGGAGGCACTGCGTGGTGAGTGGCGGAACTTAACGCCGCGATTTTTGTCTCAACACCAACGTGAAGAAATTAAAATATTAAAGAACAAATATTTTATTTTCTCAAATGAAACATTTCATATTTACATTTTCTTATTCTGGTGCTAGTAGTTCACTCAACACACAATTGGTGTTTAGAAATGGTTTTAATGGGTTTTAACAGTAGGTTCCCAGGTTCCCTCTGCTTACCCTCCTATATGTAAAACACAGCGTAAAGCTAAAAAAAATATTTCGTTGGTGCAAATTTAGAGCAGAAATGGATTATTCCATTACTGGGATAAGTAATGAGCCGTAACCGTCGACGGCTAAATGTATTCTGCAACATTCTTAGCAAGAAACGTTTACATTTCAAATAATAATTGTTGTTTATGATTAAAATCTTGTTTATTGTGTTAGTAGAATAATTTAGCGAGAAATTATTAATAAATAAGCAGACTGGAAAGCGAGGTGAAGCCATGAACAGCATACCAAGTGGTGTCAGGTTAAAAGTGTAAGGACCCCCGACGAGATTTATAGTAATAACGTCTTTTGAAGTTGCGAAATATCTAGATAAAGATAACGCAACTTTAAAAATTTATCTACTTACATCTTATAGAATATTCAGAAATAATTATAGTATAGAAATTACAAATATTTTCACAATATCTTATATTTTTTCATACCATCTCACATCTCAAACTCTACGAAATTATTATTTTGTTATTAACACATAGAATAAATTTTTTTATCGCACAAAACATCTAATGAGGGCAGTTGTGGCTCAGGAGCACAAGCATTCTTTAAACGCGACAGTTTGTGGGTTCGATTCCTATTCGCGGAAATGAAATATTTAATATTTTCTTTTCTTGGCTGTGGTTTTGAGAATTTGGCGAAAAACAGAGTGTCTTAACACTAGGTTCCATCAGCCTACCAGCTTTAAAGGAATAAAACTGATAACAAGTCGATAACAACCTTGTGTATTTACTATGGGCAAAAACGTGTTCCGTACAATAGAATTCCATATCCAGCATTCCTGAAATCACATGAATTAAATGAATACTAATCCAAGGTTTTGCTCCAACACGGAATAAAGCGGCCGATACGAACCAATTATAAAATCAACAATCGCAAATTTATTTATTATTGTATAGGAATGTTGGATTCTACTTAAATGGTCTGAGCTCGCTTCCTGCTGTTATTAAATAGCTACTGGAAAACAATTGGAGTTCTGTCACGTTGTTATGGAGGGTTAAGCGATTTGACCTATGATAAGCTTAAGATAATCTGAAATGGGTTAAGATATATAAGATAAATAAACGAAAAGAGCACAAAATGTTGCCATTCGAAAAATTTACCGAGATTTAAAGCGATATACTCGTAGATGATATCGACGAAATATATGTGCGAATAATCAAATATTATGAGCTAATGTAACACATTGAAATAGTTACAGGTTCGATGTCCACTCGGGGCAATGAATTATATTTATTATCCCGCATTGACAGAAAGAAGACAAATTGCAGTCTTGAGTTCCAGTCCTCAAGACCTGTTGTCAATTGTGGCGTATAGCTGAGAAAGTATTTAGTTAAGTTAGTCTTAAGTCTTAATATTTTAGGTCCTTTTCTCTCTCCATGCTCCGCGATATAAAACGCAAAGCTGCTTTATAAACAAATATTTGCCTACTCATATTGTTAGATATCAGAATTTTAAATATTTTCACACTAAAGGTACGCTGCAATGATAAACGACATATAAACGTTCCGCGGAAAGGACGATAGATCAATTGAACTCATTTTTCATCGCACGAGCCGAGACGTAGTGAAAACGTCATTTTTCATTTCAGTTTAAAAAGGAGATTTTTCACATTTTAAAAATTATATTATGTTCTATCATAACTTAAATATCTTTATAGCATAACTACTCCTTACCCAGTGATTAATCTAGATTTAATGAATAATCTAGTCATATCGCTCGCAATGTGTCGTATCGTCAAAATTGCTTATACTTATGGAAAATGAGGCAATCAGCTTTTATATTCAAGAAAATGGCTTATAATATTTTAATAATAATTCGGGTTTCATTGTCGAATAAACAGAAATAATGCATACAGGGACAGCTTGGCCAGCACCTTCTACACCCATCACAGAATAATCATAAATCGACGAAAAATAGATAACATAGCAACAAGCCTTATACGGTTAAACTAAAATCATTAAAAACCTCACTGGATTCTCTATGAAGATGCCGAGCTATAGACATGTCCATTTCCATAGTAGAACTACATATAAACGAATCGTATTTTCGGCTTCGCGTGTCCAGGTCACAAATTGCAGTATTCCATTTTAAGAATTAAGGCCGTGGCACACCACCACCACGGAGCTGTCTATTGACGCTCATTATAACGGCATCACCTATTCTGGTTGTGTAACCATTGCGAATAATGTTTTTACATCACCGATTGTATGGTCCCCTCGTTTCGTTCAGGAAACTTATTAGGTGTTAGAAAATTGTTGACTTTTAGGAAGCGGTAGGCGTATTGCGCTTAGTAAATGCTGATCTGGATTTCGAATATTGTTAATACTTTCTTAGAAAACATGTAAAATTGTATCAAATCCTTATTTCAATTCACGACTTTTCAAAATCGTCCAAGCACTTTGACCGTTAGGCTATTCGTTCTTATCAAGCTACTTCGACATTTTATTATTCTTGTTATAACTTATTTAAGTTAGCATCTCTATCTCTGTAGAAATATTTTTACAATTTTTCGCTACCCAAAGATAATTGCAGAGAATAAATATTTAGCAAGACGGCCACTTGTCTAAGTATATAATTAATTTTAATTCAAATTAGTAAATAGCTTAAAGAGTTCAGATAGATACAACGTGACTACGGCTCTAGAATTTTTATTATTATTTATTTTTTTATATTTTAATTTATTCTAATATTGAAGATACAATTAGTGTTTATAAATTTAACTAACTCCAAGCTAAAATACATTGGGGTTAGTCGAATCATCATTGTCATCATCTAAATGCGAAAACAAAAAAATATTAAAAATTTAATACAATATTTTATCTGTATTAGCATAACCATTTAACATTTGCATAACAATATTAAATTACATATCCACAGATAAAATTAAAACTTATAAAATCCATCGGCAGCCACTATTAAAAGATAATTAACAAAAGAAAACATGGCTCGCGAGCAGTTTTCTTATTTTCGTTTCTACATTATAAATATACAATAAAGTTAATGTGCCTGGTTACCTAGTTTCTAGACACGATCGAACTTTCATCACTTTTTGCATCGTTCATACCATAAAGATGTTCGAAGAAAGTAATCGCGCGGGAAAGCCTGATTGTAAGAGGCCTAAGTTTTACCCACACGTGTAAACATAGGTTAGTAATGCAATTTATTTATGGACGACATCTTGTACCGCCTTATTGAGTGATTGGTGTACTTAGATAAAAAATATTATATAGGTAAGTATTGAGAATAATGTTGAGGCTGTCACGGCGCAGTGGGATATCGTTTGATTGTGAGGTGACAGTTGTGGCGAACCCATTCGAGAGAATGATTTAGTTTCTATTCCTCGCTCTAGGAAGAAGGTAAAATGCGGCGTAATGTTCCACCACTCAACAAGCAATATCACGAAAATTGGGTGGTGCGTGGGGAACGAAATTTCTTAAATCCAAACCTGGCTACAAAAAATGGCACTTATAAACTCCACATAATGATTGTAAATCCAATTCGAATTATATTTGGTGAATATTTTTATTTATATTTCTCCAGTCAGGTTAGATAAAACTTCTCTTAATTTGATTGAAGTGGAGAACCGGCTGATTTGGCATAAAATTTTCTCCATCTAAACCGTAACAAATAGGATGTTTAAAAGGATTTTTTTCAATCTATCGACGTCCACTGCTCTACAAATCTCCCTCATAGAGTGTCATGCCCGCTGGTCTTGGGCATCTTAGAGCCATACGTATATTGTTAAAAAAACAGCTATATAACAATTAAGAACACATTTCTAAAAAATCTAATTTGTTACGAAATGATAACGGAAAATTAAGCACAAGTAACTTAATATTGTTTTACCTACTATATAGGAAAAAATACATAATAAATTACCATAAATCTGGTCAAAACACTTAAATAATAAGTAACAGTAGTAATAAGAGATTTCAAATACCATATACAATACATAAATAATTGAACTTGACATTAAGTACGCGAGTGTGCGGAAGCGTCGGTTACGCAGGCTTTGGAGATTAGCGCGTAGCCTGTGCGTGCTGGTAGCAATTATATTACAGCCTTTTGTATTGCAAAGAGTGGAAAAGAAAAATATATTTACTACATTGATTATGTAAAATATTATACATATAAATACCATGACAAAAAATTAATGAAAAAATAAATATAGTTTTTTCTTAAATAAAGGGGCAACTTTCATTATTATAAAAAAAACTTTAAAATATGTTTTGTACAACAAAATAAGTCACTGAACTTGCATAAATATTTATATATAAGTAACGCATCTACGTCAGAAACAGTTACATTTAATACACCGGCGTCTACGGAATACTAAATCAATTATTATGATAACATTGTCCATATAAGCTCTAGTTGATCGTTTGCATATCCGTTGTGAGTTATATAAAGAAAGTGTTATTTCCTACTTGTTATGACAGAAAAGATAATCGTTTTTTGTTGTCGCTGACCTATTGCATTTATATTTAAAAATAGAGCTAATGCTAGTGACCTACATATAAAAATTTCAAACAAAGATGTAATATATAATTATCTAATAATAATAATAACTGAATAAATATTTAGTTAATAAGAAATCGTGAAACCGAAGTGGCTTAACACTCCCCTTCCCTCTGCCCTGCTATGTGCGGCATACAGTGTTAAGGTAAAAAAATCGTGTTTCATGACTGAATTCAGAATTGTATGACTTTAGTAATTATATGGGTTGCGTTCCTCAAAATATATTGCAAAAATGCATTGTAACTTTAATAATATATATATGAAAAACAGGGCTTTTACATTAGTTATTATATAAACAATATATAGTCTATAAAATGACAATACAAGGCCCTAAAGAACTAAACTATAAAATGTTTGCAATAAAGAAATCATTAATATTCAAATACAAATAAACAAGTCACATCTTATAGGGCAATTCACAGTCACTGGCGCACCATTTAACTTAAATTAGTCATATTACCTTCTTTGCCAAACAATTGCTGTTACAATATCACGATGTCATAGTAAATTTAACTTAATCGTTTGAAACTTGGCTCGATTTCTTTTAGAATAACGAAATTACAACACTTATTATGGACAATCTTGTCTACTGCGGGTAATTGGCTGTATTAAGTTCTGAATTTAATTTTTATACTTTTTCTCAACTTTACACTGTATCTTTTAGCTGAGTAGTTAAAAAGAACCTAGTGTCAATACACTCATTTCTTTTCTTTCCGTCTTAATTGGAGACGTGGCACGTTATGAAACGCTGCTATAGCGGCGTCGATATGCACTTTTCACTTACAAATATTTATGATATCCTTTTTATTCCAAATATTTTCGATTTATAACAAAATTACCCTTATGTTTAATTTTGGTGATCTTTGATAGCATATTGCTAAGACCAATATGGCGACCTCTCAAAATGGCGGACATCGAATTCTTTATGCACCCCATGATGGACATATCAAATGAAAACGCTTTTGATATCGTATAGCGCAAATAGAAAAAAGGAATATTTAAACTTAATTAACCTCGAGCTCTGTACAAGCTTTAAAGCATTTAGCGTTGCTTTGGTACGACGAAAAAAATATTTCATTTTATTTATTTTAATTGATTTTTAATTTGTTATGGGTGACAAAAATGCCAAAGACAACGCGAAGTTTGTAAGTTTAGTGATCAACTGTCACGAAAGACATATTTCGTATTATATTAAATTATCTATAGTTAAATACCTAAATATGATAAAAAAATATTTTACATATAGAAACCATATAGATTCCATGTGGTCATCATAGTAAAGAATCTAGCGAGAATTTTAATTTGAAAAGAAAATTATAATAAGCAATCAATAAAAGATTTTCTGGACAAAAAAATAGCACTTTCCTACCTGTTACAGTCTAAAATTCGAAGCATTTCGATTTGCCTGCATTAAACCAATTCCAAAACACTCGAGAGGTGGGCGGCCATTGACACAACTATGTCGATCGACATCTGATCTATCCAGATCTCGTAGGCATACCTGTTATATTTCTTCAAATATTCCAATCTATTCTGTTGCAACTCTTGTTTATGATTTGATTTAAATATGGATTATATTTTAAGTCACAGTTACATTAAATGCTAACAGTTTTAAAATTTCACAATACAATATAATTATTAACATTAATTTATTTATTTTGTATTATAAAATTATTCAATACATATAATAAAGCGCTCGATTCTGTGATTACATTTGCATCTTAAGTGTTCATGTATCGCCTGAAATTATAATATATCATAGAAATTGAACGACAATTATTTTAACATAAACTATTACTAAACAAATGGAAGTAATAAATGTAAATCATAAATTTTAAAATAATATGGTAACGGTGTTATTATATAAGGCTATTAATAAGACACGTCTATTCCTATATTATGTATACTTATTCTGCAATTTGCAGTATTAAATCTAAGAACGTGGCAATAAAAACTCTTGCCGTGGCAAAAAAAAGGACTTACATATGTACCTTCATTTCTAGTAAATTTAACTAGCTATTCATATAAACTCAACTCATAGCCGTTTTGCATAAAGTTGACATTTATCAAGAAACTGTATACCGTTTCTAGGTCCGTAATTTACACAATGGTCACGGTTGCTCGGACTTAAGTAATTTTTATGTGTACGCTAAACGCGTTGGTGTAAAAACGTATTTTAACGCAAATGAGGATTTTTGGTGGTATTGTTGATAGTGTATGTAAGACATCGTTTAAGCAATATACTTAAATAAACTACTGTATTGAAACAAAGCAAGATAGTTGCCGCTAAAAGTTTATTTATAATATCAATAATCCTTTAAAAAATAAAGATAGATTTTACCTAAAAAGAGACTGGTACACCAAAGTGGTATTTTCAAAGATCAACCGATATCCCCCCCCTGAATCTCTTGCCAAACTTTATATCTATAATTTTTATTATTCGCCAAGGACTATAAAGTGCGTTATCGATTTAACGCCACCATAAAATTCGTAATAAACAAAATGAGTTCAGACAGTAGCGACGGAAGTTTTTAATTACGTTATTATTTACTGCTTAAGTTTATAGTATGTTATTTGGCAAGTTTAAATTGTATTTTAAAAAAAATCACTATAGTGTAATTTTGATATAGTGAAAACTAATCCAACTTAGATCAAACTTAATAGTTATAATTGTATTATTCTAATTCTTTTATACTTTCTATCTATCATCGACTGAAATTAATGGACAAATAAAATAATAATAACTTTGTACTTCAAAATGAAATCAAATAAGTGGCAGAACTCAACACCGCGCTTTGCTTCGACCAGAGTCGACAAGAGTGTTTCCACTCGAGGAAGTCGTCGAACCCACAACCGTCGCATTACAGTCACACCTTGTGCCGCTGCGCCACGACGGCCTCAAATTCTACTTCAAAATAATTTCTCGTAGCCGTAGCAAGAGGAACCGTTAGTTCTTCAATTTGGTGTGTATATAACGATTTTAACGCATATCGACATCTTTTAAAGTGAATGTATCTTTTATACCTGCCTACGGCGTGGGAACACACTTACAAAATAAATTACGCATAAAGCGATCCGATTGTGAAAAAGAATACAGCGTTATATAAAACAATGTGGAGCGGAAAGGTGGTATAAATTGGCCATAATGATAATTTGCTACTTATTAAAATAATATAATATATATAGTTATTGATCGTTATATTGGCTTTTACATACTCATTACACAAAAACGTTCATTACAATGCAATATGTTAAGTGTATTGAATATTGAAATATCTTAGGATTTTCGTAACATACTTACTTAAAAATTATAATTGGTAAAATTTTTATCACATTTCGAAGCCTTATTTCCACATAAGGATTAAATTGAAATTGTATGTAAAAATTTAAACGTGAACAGAATCGTTATTGCAAAAATTATTATTTGAATAGTCAAAAGTGATATTTACTTAATAATTTTATATTTTAAAATCGCATACGCACATTCTATGTAACATATACCAATTCTTGTAACATACGAGTACATATAGGTTACATGCATATAAAAATAATTGAATATATTTGGATGAATAAGTCATGAGGAATTAGTTAGTTCCTAGTGGTGTCTTTATTATATTAATAAGTACATTATAGTTTAGTTTTCTTAAAAAATAATTAATAAAAAAAAAAGATAACATCTACAATAATATTTATAGCAATTCAATTTAGCAACGTTTACAGATAAACCTTCTGCAATTTGCAAGAAGCTACGAAATATCAGTTTACCTCATCTCCGTGGAAGTGCAGACGTGCGTACAATTAGTCGCGTGGGTCAGTCACGACAGTCGCCCGTCAAGGACGCTAGCGACGCGCGACCGTCATTGTTTTACACGACACCGCTTAGTTTTTCTATGATTATATATTTAAAAGGATGACTACGTGGTTTTATGTACTTATTATTATTAAGTACTAAAAACTGGAGCTTTGTATGGAAACGTGGAATTATTCTTCCATGCTTTAGGCAGTGGTGTAAACTGATACAGCCTGTGGTGTATAGAGGAGGGTGGGCAAAACGAATCTAGTGTTAAAGAACTCCGTCCATCTAACTTTTGGAGATATTTCGTGTTGAGTAGCAGAACTTAATATCGTACTTGGCTACCTTGGTTAAGTTACACTTTACTCGCTATGTCCATAAGTACGTAAAAAGTGCAGAACTTAATTACATATTAAGAAATTCCTAGAATAACATAATTAAATTTTATTATAACACTAAATTTAGTTTTCTTAAATTATTACTTAAAACTTAAAAAAGTATTGGCGATTGAAACTAATTAAAGAATAATTTACACTAGACATTTACAGATTTTTTACATTTAATCTTTTATTTCCAAAGCACGCAAAAACATATGTATAAATATTTCGCGCATTCAAAACATAAATATAACATCAATTAAAAACTTTATATCTAACACTAAATCAAAATAACGCAAACTACGAGTATAATTAGGTAGCCAGTCAATAATTATATAATATACGACGACATAGCCACTTTACCACCCATTTCCTAGATTATACATAAATACCGACAAACGCTTACAGCCCTTTGACCTTGCATAACTATGGCAGTTACTTATACCATAAATAATAACACAATTTTTACTCCTCCGTTTCCAATTTAGTAATGTCTTCCGCTAAGCTATCTCTAATTTCTGTTCGCCTACAAGGATGTCAACAATGCCACGTAAGACGTAGGTATTCTATTCTTATATAAATAAGGACTATAATTTTATAAATAATGTTATTATTTAGACCAGTACTTTGCTTCCTGTACGTGACCTCCGTTCGTTCTGAACTAGTCTAAGCAATGTTTATGTTTTTTGCATATCTGAATGTGGTACTTGACCTATATGGTCTGCGGAACTGTTCAGTTGAACGTTTAAAGAAGTAATAAAATTTGCGCGATATTGCTATTGATAATCGCAGTTGAAAACTTCAATAAATTTTATGTTTGTATTGGAATTTTAAATATCTTATGCTAAACTAACGGTATTAAAAAACGGTGTGTTGAGTATCCTTTAGAGTTCAAAGGTGCATTATAAAGTTTTTATTAAACTTTATAAATATTTATGATATGAAGTGTTAACTTTGTAAATAAAATTTTATAATATAAAAATTTTATAATCTTCCTTATAATAAAGGTTGTTTTGGTGTAGTGGGTATAGCGCTGGATTGTAAGCGCGATGGTTGTGGCTTAGGTCTCCTTTCGGGGGAATTGTGTGTAAGTAAATTCGGAGGAAAGTTACTCTGCTGATTCAACGTTTCAAAAATAGGTCGGAGAGTGTCTTAACACTGTGTTCTCTGCCTACCGTGCAATGCAAGTAAATAGTAAAGCACATAGAAATACGTAACGAATCCAAAAAATATTTATTAAACATATGTACCAACTCATTCATGTTACTTGAATGATGCATGTTGCCTACCTATTTCAACATGAAATATTAATAAGGTGTGATATGAAGAATAATATTATAAATTTATGTAAATTTAAACATAATTATATTACATACTTTTATGTAATATTATTTATATTTTTGAAGCGTATTTCGCTTTTATACACTAGCCAAAAGATATCTGTAATATTTAATACTTTATCTTTGTTTTTTATACTTTTCAACGAAAATATTAAATTAAATATGTATTTATTCAAATTATAACAGCCCCTTTTATGAAAACTAGGTGAATGAAACTGTTTTGATGTTTGTTGATTAGTCAACGTCATTAATATGACATGTATATTATAAAAATATATATATATATATTTAGAGCTTTTCTTCTAGAACTTAGAAAAAATATATTATTTTGGCATTTATTAAATGAAAAGATATATAAATGAAGTCACCGAACTTGGTTTACAACGACCTGCATTTTACGACTGCCAAACTCAAAGCTATCATAACTGTAATAAAACGGTAACTCTTGCCAAAAGTCACTTGTGCAAGTGTTTCCAAAATATAAGTACATGTGAGAATTCGACTTGCACATGTCTCTTTGTGCTGTAACATTAGATTTTTATTGTCAAATAAATGTGCAAATGATACTGAGATTATAAGAGATTTAATTAAAATAACGCTGCCCCGCACACAACAGGGTAGGTAGAGGGGACCTAATGTTAAGGAGGCTTAACGGAACTCAACGCCGTGCTTTAAATAAATATTTCATTTCCTCGAGTGGGGATCGAACCCATAACCAGTCGCCATTACATCCACACTTTGCCTCAAGATTCGTAAGAGATGCTTCGTATTATAATAGTTAAAACAGTTAATGATATCAACGAAAGAACGGTTTCTTCTCGTTATCTAGATCACCTGCTCCACTTTACCCGCGTGCCAGCATAATTGTGTTATATCACAGTATTTCGGCATTGCCGCCGCGAATTCAATTGCATTTAATTATGAATTAAAGTCACGTTATAATGTACAATTATACTTAACTTTTAAAATTTTATTTCATACTGGGTATATAAGTAGTTATTAAAATTATTAAAATAACTTTGTATTTGGAAAACAGTTTATTAAGAGGAAAAATGGCGTAGCTCAAACAAACAATCAAAGCAGAAGTTGAAAGTTTTTCTAACATGGTGAAGTATGGTTTAGGTATATTATATCATACTCTATTCTTTAATTGTAATTAAATTACTATAAATATAATTGTTTGTAAAAGTTAAATTAAATAAACTAGGCAAAGAAAAAAAGTACATTTTTTTGGAGCAGATAAATAGCTTTTCTACATATATTAATACTAATATCACAGAGAGGAAATAAAAGAGGAACACTTATCGGTAGGAAGGGTTTATTGCGTTATCTCAAAAACTACTGGTCTGGGGTTTTTTTTTGTATTGTATACCGACTCCATTTATCAAGAACTATAACCTATATTAGCGTCTGACTTGCGGTCAGAGTTCCTTAGACTCATAGGTGTGATGTGAAATAACCCTATTTCTTCTATTTGACCACTGCAATGGGGCGGATTCGCGGAAAATCTTATACAGAAAAGTAAATGATCTTAGAAATGGAAGAAAGTAGGAGAAAAATTGTATTATAATAACAATACTGAATTGTGAACAGTTATTATAGTTCAAAAATTAAATCCTAACTGAAAATAACAATTTTGGAAGTTAGATATCACTGCACACACAACCCGGCTACAAGGTCAGCCCGCAGTGCAGAGTAGACGGGGCTATCGATCCACGAACGCGTCTGCAACGCACACACCACCCGCATTAGGGTTGCTACGAGGAAGGAATTTTATAGTGTTTACTGATTCAATTAGGATGTCTGTTTGTCTTTGCTATTTTTGGAAAAATACTATTCTATTATGTTCCATAAGAGATATCAAAATGTTTTATACTATTTAAAAAATAAATCACTAATCGATATTAATTAATTTAAACATTGAAACTATTTGCTTATCCGATTGAAAATTGTAATATTTTTCTTCAATGAAAAAGGGAAGTTAA
The DNA here is from genome assembly GCA_016802625.1 of Heliconius numata. Lineage (NCBI taxonomy): Eukaryota > Metazoa > Arthropoda > Insecta > Lepidoptera > Nymphalidae > Heliconius > Heliconius numata. The sequence goes on from JAEBDU010013194.1 coordinate 2,024,124, forward strand.
AAAGGAAGTTAGCTGGCAACCCTACCAAAAGCATCGTCTTTATACTGCACGGACGCGGACGGTGCGATATTGGCCCGTTAAAGCTCCAGTATTAAGGGAGCCGACTGCTCTTTAGACTGCCGGTGTCTGTATTGAATTTTAAACGGCCAGACACCTAAATTTGAAGCTTACGCTAACTACTCTTGCTTTTCCCATGTGGTGTAGTCTGGTGTATAGTTTTTATTTGTTTTTCATATTTATTTAGATTAAAATAGTTAAATACATTTATTTTATTATTATTATCTTATAGTTTTAGATTTAATATAGAAGTAATATTCGTCTCAAGTCGTATTTTAATGACAAAAACATAATATAAAAATAATTATCCAGTAAAGATAATTATGAATATTTTATAGTATTCGTTTAAGGAAATTTAAGTCATATAAGGATATTAACACCAGCTTTGGTCTTAACCGCATTCCACACCTCTATTGGAAAAACATAAAAATGTACATAATTTGAACAATTTAAGTAATCAATATAATAATTATAATTGGTATTATCAATATTATATTGCAATATCATGAAATATTATTTTTACTGCATTTAATTTAAATATCTAAAGATGTTTCTATAATATAGAACTTAGGAGGATCAAATAGAGCGATAATTAGATCATCGTGGTATAGCTGAAGAGTGCACATGGTTGTAGGTTCAATTCTTACATGCGTAAATTTCTATTAACGCATGTAAGATGTTAACTCTATCTTTATACACAAAATAAGTTACCTCTATAATGGAAGCAAAAAAAACATGATTTATCTTAATTTTCGCTGCATAGCCAATAGCCTGCATTTGCGGAAACAAAATGCCACATTGTATGGACCAGTGGCTAATATTTATTCTAATGCATATTCAATATAATAAATATTTATCAGGAAACAAATAAGGAACGTATGAATTATTTATATCAGGTGAAGCCTCTTGACGGATTGCGCAAGTGTTATGACGTTTGTTATAATTTGACAAACAGACGGAGTGACATTGACATCTATTGTCTTCCTTTTTCCAATACATCACGTAGATACTGCCTTATTAGCGTTGACATGCTATCATATGTCAGATAATCTATGGGATGCCATTTTAAATTTACATGCTTATCTCATAGTTTGACGTTATCGATTTATACGATAAATGTATCGTAAGAAAAATATGCACGAATAAGAACTAATGTTCTAAAAATAATAACAAGATTATTTTTTTGCTCCAAAGATTATATTTCGTATTATGTATTTTTCCTCAATGATAAGTATAAAATATCATGGAAATAATATTGAACATAAATATTTTTAAAATTTGCAATAAATTTTAAAACCATTGTGTCACAGGGGAATAGCGTTTTACTTTAAACTAGATTTTTATGGAATTTTCATAGTGAAATTCATAACAGTATAAATTAGAAGTAAATGGACTAACCTCTACAAATCTGTACCACAGGTTAGTCAACTTTAGTTCTCTAAATAATATCAAACGAGGTATACGATAATCGTGTCGTATAAGCATTTGTATGATGTAAAGGGTCATTTTTAATCCCACTACCGATCGGGGTGTTCAACGTAAATGAGAAATGGGTGTTTGCTGTCAAGGTCGGTGGCTGGGGTGATAGGTATTAGCCCATCCTAGTGTGCTTTTATTTACGAACAAATGATTCGAGGCTTATATTGAACTTGGAGAGAGAGGAAGAGGAAGTAATTCTTTTCTGATTTAATACTACTCTTCTATTATATTGCATATAGAATAGAGTATTTAAATATTTTTCATGATTTATATGACCACACTTATTCTTGTCAATTGCTAGCTATCGATAGATCATTTTACAATTATATAGGCTAAGGTACTTAAAGAAAAGCCGCTAAGATACTCTAATTAAAATTAACATAAAAATATCATGTAAAATTCAAAATTATTGATCTCCACTCATATCATTATTTATTTATTTTTAATATAAAAAAGCTAAATCATTTAATATCTAACTTAACTTCAATTTGTCAACAACGAAGAAATACTTATTTATGTATAAAAATTATATTACAATTGACATCATTCTAAATCATTTAAGAATACAAAATAAGATATTACGTATTCATATCTGTACAGCATCATGTATGGAATACGAGATGAACTTTTCTTTAGGAATATATCCGTATATCCTCGTACATGACCCAGACAGCGAGTGCCAAGTTTTCTACACGCTAATCAAGATAAAACACGCTGCGGTTACATACACACTACATTTACATACCATTTTTGGGGCAATTTTTGTGAGTAATTTTTACGTATACTAGTATTTTTTAAAAAAGGTAATGGTTTTACAGGTGAACCATTTTGAATGTTAATTAGGTATTAAAGCTATTTCATTAATTATATGTTAAACAACTATCATTATTCAGTTTTGGCTAATTTTAATTTCATACTATTCAATAATTATATAACTATCAAATATTAATTTTCTTAATCATTACAAATTATTTCCGATTTTTAATTAATAATGTTAATTAACGTTTATTTGCAGCTTAACCTTTGGTTATACAATCGTATGATTAGCTAATAACCTTACTAAACATTAAAAGAGGTTTAATTGGTTGTGGCGTAAAGTACCGGGTTCTATTCTAGGGTCAAACGAGGCACGTCTGACTTTTCTAAATAAGGTGTCAATATACGCCAATTACTGACCATTGTTCACTTCAATGAAACTTGTATACGATTTTGGAATTCTTAAGGTTACAGAGATCAAGTGATTGTAACTTCAATACAAGAAACAATGAATATTTCTCAATTATTATATAAAATAGTTAATAATTTAGTGACGGTTGTAATAGTTGTTTACCCATCTTCGAAGGATTTTCTCAAAAACATAAACAATATAAGTTTTATAGATGTTTTGAAAGTATTTCTTTCTACAAGCTAGTAGCGGTTTTTATGCTAAATTTAATGCTAATTTTAGTATATAAACACTTTTACTTATGCATTATGATTTAAAAATATAACATAACAAGAGTAGAGCCATATTTAGATACGTAACGTTTCTGATTGTCCTTACACAGTTTCAAGGCTGACAATGAAGCGTAACAATAAAATATTTTCACACTAACGCAAGAAAACGCAGAATAATAAATTATTATAAAAATCTATTAATATAAAATTTGTTATAAAAATTATAAATTAAGAGGAATTGACAATGATTTGAATATTTTTTTTATTTAATAATAGGTCATTAAAATGCTAATTTATCTTGAAGCATTACTGTGATAGGTTAAGATTGTTAAAGTACACGTCACTATTAACCTTGTCAGCCTAGAAGCTAGAAATCCATAAAGAATTATCATAACAATTTAAAAATACATATTATTAAAATCAATGATCTATTATATATTTTTTATGTAATATTGTTAAATAATTGTTTTTCCTCATATGTAAATTCACACCAGAATAACATATAGGTGACGATTTGTGTAAGAATTTTATATAGTATGGCTATAATATTATAAACAATAAGTATAAGCGGACGAAGCCGTGAGTGCGCCGCTAGTGTCTCATATAAAACTTTTACTTATTTCCATTTGACGTAGGGGACGAAATGGCAAAGAAAATCTAGTAATATATAAAATACCCGAACATTTCATTTTATTGATTTCCTATATAATTATTTCTATTGAAATATCGTTAAGAGTGTTTAAGCACGCTCGATAAATACAATTCATCGTCGATAATAAAAACATATAAACGATAACATCAACTCAAGTGCATTTAACACTTTTAGTATTTACTTAATATTCAATATTTATTTTAGAAATTTACGCTACAAGCTAATGTATGGTTATTACGTAATGGATGAACTTAAATAAAAATATATGTGTGTAATTTTCGTGTTTTTAGGAAGTCTCGCTTTTCCGCCATATCTATCTATATATAGTAAAATTTTAACTGATCGCTGTCTGTACGTCGAATATTATGAGAAATATTATTAGCGATCGGTAGTTACAGGTATATTCATTTACTATTCTGTGATTTTTATTTTTTTTTTCTGTTTGTATCTGTGTTTGTGTAAGCCATTCTCTTAAACGGCTGTTTTATTTCAAACGGCACATAAATAAAAAAAATATTAATATATTTTTTTAAAGTATTTTGCTTAAAAAAACATATAATTGACACGATTTTTTATTGTAGATTGCCTGAAAATTTAAATGATAATTTAGTAAGTAATGCATAATTATAATAAACTAAACTAATCTGTACAAGGTACAAAAAAGAAAAAATATTAGACTGTTTTTGACTTAAAAAGGAATCCGTATATAAACTTCAAGGCATTTACAATGTCATAAGTTGACGTAATTTAAGCGTGATGTTTGTATATTTTTTATTAAACGTTATATCAGCTTCTTGACCAAATATGGCAGTTTTAGTCTAGTGACCGTTGCGTCGTGACCAGTCTTCAAGGCCATGTAACTATATTAACAACTTGGCCCAAAACATGCCTAATCGACACAGTTTTGAACTCTAAAGTTAAATTTCACTAAACAATAATTATATTTTTGTAATATTAAATTCTCATTTAAAATATCAAACAGCCTAAAGACCTAAAGGGCCAAAATATTTCTTGATATCTAATGTAACTGCTAAGAAAGATCCTCCTTTTATTTTAAGCGTGTAACTTCACTATTTGCGATTTTGCTAATATGACATACTCCAGATGTCCTTACAAAAGATATTATATTTCCCATATAATGCAATAAGGGCAGATGTCGAGTGAACACTGCCTAATTCGCACAGGGAGAGGATTACAACATGGACGGATATACCTATTTGTAAATATATACAGGGTGGAAGAGGCTGCGCTTCTTTTACTGAAACTGCATATAGGGTAAAATATTTCAAACCCAGAATTAAAAAAAATAATCAAGGTACCTCAACGGTTTGGACGTAGGATTTTTTTTTCATTTCTCGATTTTTATCCATACCTGTATTTCGTGTCACGCACACATACGTAAGCGACGTTGCCGCTTTGACAGGTAAGTGTGTGCGTGCCTATGTTATACTTTACAAATGGCGTTTTATTTTAAAACGATAATTTTATTATTTATTTTGTTTGAAAAAAAAACTTTTTTATTTTTGAGAATTATTTTTTTTCCGAATTATATTAGGCTTTTATAGAGTAGTTAAAACTGTGGTTTCATTTAAAGTGGCGCTGACAATTCCACCCTGTATAATACAGACGACGGACGGACGAAAAATTTTAACACGGGATTTTAACACTTAATACTGGACGGATTTTGATTAAACTTTTCTTGTTATATAGCTATTTATTTATTTGTCTGTAAGGTTTTTTTTATTTAGGTATTAGTTACTTGTAACTTCGTTTGCATGGACTTTAGAGCCATGTTGATACTACTTCCATTTACATTTATATTCCTTTTATTTCATTGAATCTTAGAGCCCGGCCGGGTTGCTTGTGTTGAGGGACAGAATAAACGTATTTTTTTATTGTTTTATTATTGTACATCTGTATCTACATCTGTATGTGTAATCGCAATAAGTAAAGAAATTATTATAATTACTTTTGATTAAACGCTATGATAAGCCTTTACTACTTCCTGCCACAGTAAGAATTTACATTAAAAATGATACTTTGCGCGTTTAAAAAGTTCTAAGCAAAAGCTGAATTTTACAAGCATAGTTTTTTTTAAACATCTTTCCACACCAAATCCCCCTATTATATGAACATTGCCCGTTATATGTAATTCTTTACGTAAAATTTAGTCATATTAGATCAGGAACCTCTACCCAGAGATAATTTCGATACCGATTTCGATAACTCGGGAAGCAAATTCACACCTATGGTGTTCAGAGACAGGCACCTGCGCTACGACGGCGATATGGAGACGATGATTGGCTATAAATATATGACATAATACTCCCTTACAATCAGATATTAAACATTATTACGATAACATTTTGTGTTCATTTGAATGATTACGTACAAGAATAGGCGGCGTCCACCAAAGATATTTAAATGACGCGCTGGACACATTTACATAAAGCCTAGTAAACTAACTCAATCTCTAACCAATGTTATAAAGGATTGGTACAAGTTGGCAGATTCGTCGTTAAGCTTAGATTATGTTATTGTGGGATTTCCTTGAGATGTTTTTTTGTATTCCATGTCAGTATATAATTGTGTTATATAAGAAGAAAGTTATTAAAGATATAAGTATAATTTTAAAAAATGAAACCCAACTATGTATCAACTGAAAAGGTAAATCGGTTTTAGAAATGGAGGGATCGCTGAAATTTCTAAACCGACGTTGATAAATTTGAGTATACCTCATGAAAAACTTGCTGGAAGCCTCGAAACTTAGACTTAATGCATAAATATTGTTCAATTGCAACAATACAACCTCATACCTACACACACACATGTCAGAATTTTAACTTCCTTTCGTTTAGTCGGTTATACAGTCGAACTATTTCTTGATTTTAGTTTTTTTTGCTTGTAACTTATCCACCTGTTGATGAATATAATTAGTAATAATTAGGTTAGCATATGTACTAAAAACATAACCCTCTATTTGATATTCGCCGCTGTCGGATTTCAATTAATGATTTATTTATTAAAAGTGACATGAGAGAGAATCGATTTGGAAACTAAGCAAAAACTTATCTATCCATAACTGTTTACTTTTTCCATTTAATTCCAATAGTGGCAGGTCTAGTTTAGACTAGTATTAACTACGCGTTAACCGATCGTGCAGTACTAGAAAGCCTTTGATTACATTTATCAACTATTTTTTTAAGTATTTCTAACTGTAATTTTTAAGTTAATATTTATTAACATAAGTGTTTATAATATGCACTCTAGTCTAGTATAAGTATAATAATAAAAACATTTATTAATATCTATTTAATTTTTTAAGTACTTTAAATTTAGTAAAGTAGTAAGTTAAAAATTAAAAATAATAGATACATATATGTATATTCTTTATGTAACAGTTTTCGTTTAGATTAAAACTCATAGCTTAGAGCAGTATTCTAATAAGATAGGAGATTTGAGTGATACTGCGGTGAAAGTAAGAGGACAGTACATCAACAAAGCCTAGAGCATAGTGGAGTGGTGTGTGGCGCAAATAACAAAACAATGAGGCCTTTATGCAACGAGAGCGTTTGTATTTCAAATTTTACTTTCATTTTAATTTATTTTGCGTTATATTTTTTCCGTTTTATTTCTATATTGAGAATTTTTTGATATTTTAACAAAATTCCTTGGAATCTCTACGACTAAGTATTGATTTTTCTTTGTGTAATACCAAAGCCAGAAACTTTATATTAGAACATCAATTATATTCGCATTGTAGAGTTAATTACTATATAACAAATATACTAATAAGAATGCAAAATCATTTATTGCAGTCCAAAGTTTAATTATCTATCTGTCTAACAAAATAGTATAATAAAACAATACCTACTTTTACTGGCATACTCTTCCAATTAATATCTATATACCTCAATGCCATTACAGGAACCATTGACCAAAGGATTGCCACGATTGGCAACTGGGAATGAGTGAAATATAAAGATTATAAATTATTTGAAATGCCTTTAACTTAGGCCAAATCCTAGATTAGCGTTTCCCTTATACTTTGCATATCGCAGAAAGCCGCGAAGCCCTACTCGTTAGACATTGTGCATGCCGTGGTATTGCATGCATTTCGTTTTTACAGCTGACAGTTTGGACAGCCCTTTATTAAAGCTTACCGCGCCTCCGGCTGTTTGAGCTTACATGAAACTGAGGACTGGTATTAGGATTCATCATTTCTATATTCAAAACTAGTTGCCTAGACTCATTTTTCTATATATCTAAGATTTTTATGATTATAATAGGATACCCAATTTTGTGCAATGCTTTTCGTGTGATTTTCGTTCAAACTAAGAGAGTGCAAGAAGGTGGAATATTTTTCCATTGGTAGAAGAAAAAAAATAAACCGTTGTTGCTTTTTTACAAACATAACACTTTAAATATTATATTATTTATATTTATAATTTGACTATTAGCTCAATTATTCTGAACACTAACTGTTCAAAAGTTATTTTAGTCTGTAATTACTTATATATTCATATGATAGCATTATTATAGGACCTAATCGCATTCAATGTAATAAAAATTATTTTAGCTGTAATTATTTGTATGTAGGGTTTCTCATTTTATAAAAAAAATAACATTATCAGTTATCAATTAAACAACAATGAAATATTTATGTTTATTTTATATTAAACTCTTAATTACTTGTATACCTGTCAAACTAAACTTAACAGTAAATTTTAACTACACATTGCAAATTGCTTCTCTAAAGCTTATGTAACTTCTCCCTGAGGTGAAGAACCATGCTTCTTATGTACTCCGCTGGTACAAAGTCTAAGTAGTTTTTAATGATTGTTAATAGGCGACCTTCTCAAGGACGGTCGTTAGTTTAAATGTATGTATTGTTGTCAATCAATGCAAGAATATTATCATATTATTTATGCTTCTAACATCTTAATTACGTATGGGAACCATTCTTAATATTTAATATCGTAGTATGACTTTAATATCAAAGAGTTTGCTCTATGCTTGGAGGTAGAGATACTTTTTACGTATGTTGGTAGGTTCAAATTCCATTTTAAAAAAAAGCTAGATGTCTTTAAAAAATATATGTTTTATTTAAATAATTGTTATTTTGTTGTTTTTTAATCTATATATATAAAAGGACTTGTCCTCACTGACTGAGGTAAGACGCGCGCACAGCCGTAACCGCTGTGCGTAGAAACGTGGAATTTGGACAGATGTTTACTTTTGTAATCTGGACATCCACTAAGAAGGGATTTCGAAAAATTTTAACCCTAAAAGGGTGATATAGGGGTTGAAAGTTTGTATGGAAAAAAATTTAAATCGGCACCGATTTTTATAAAATTTTAAATTTAGACTCTTAAAAATATTTAATTGAACATATGTTTCATGGTTTTCTAGAATTCACCCCCTAAGAGTGCAAATAAGGGGTTGAAAGTTTGTATGGAAAAATCTATAAATCGCCACCGATTTATATAAAATTTTAAATTTAAACTCTTAAAAATATTTAATTGAACATATGTTTCATGGTTTTCTAGAATTCTCCCCCTAAGAGTGCAAATAAGGGGTTGAAAGTTTGTATGGAAAAATCTAAAAATCGCCACCGATTTTTATAAAATTTTAAATTTAGACTCTTAAAAATATTTCATTGAACACATGTTTCATGGTTTATTAGAATTCACCCCTAAATACGCAAGCGAAGCTGCGCGCGTCCGCTAGTAATCTATATATATAAAAGGACTTGTCCTCACTGACTGAGGTAAGACGCACGCACAGCCTTAACCGCTGATGGTAGAAACGTGAACTTTGGACAGATGTTTACTTTTCTAATCTGGACATCCACTAAGAAGGGATTTTGAAAAATTTTAACCCTAAAGGGGTGAAATAGGGGTTCAAAGTTTGTATGGAAAAAAAATTAAATCGGCACCGATTTTTATAAAACTTGAAATTTAGATTTTTAAAAGTATTTAATTGAACACGTGTTTCATCGTTTTCTACAATTCTCTCCCTAAGGGTGCAAATAAGGGGTTGAAAGTTTGTATAGGGTTTTTTTAAATCGTCACCAATTTTTATAAAATTTGAAAGTCAGACTCTTAAAAGTATATAATTAAACACATGTTTCATGGTTTTCTAGAATTCACCCCCTAAGGGTGCAAATAAGGGGTTGAAAGTTTGTATGGAAAAATCTTTAAATCGCCACCGATTATTATAAAATTTGAAATTTAGGCTCTTAAAGATATTTAATTGAACATGTGTTTCATGGTTTTCTAGAATTCACCCCCTAAGGGTGCAAATAAGGGGTTGAAAGTTTGTATGGAAAATCTTTAAATTGCCACCGATTTTTATAAAATTTGAAATTTAGACTCTTAAAAATATTTCATTGAACACATGTTTCGTGGTTTATTAGAATTCACCCCTAAATACGCAAGCGAAGCTGCGCGCGTCCGCTAGTATTTAATAAATTGTAAAATTTTTTTTTAATATATTTTTTTTAAATGTAATTTATTTAATGCGTATGATCTCTACGAGTGCTATATATATAAAATCTTCATCCAAGTAGTTAATTGTGATAAGATTTCTTACAATAACCATTTACTAGCATATGCAGATCTGCATACATAGATAAAATGACACTTTGTTATTGTTTCTTGATATTTTGCCCAACAAGATATTTTTTCCTAGTAATCTTAGTAGTCATTTCTAAGAAGGAGATCGCCTACGTGATGCACGCTGCACATACCACTCAAATCTTATATCATTTTTAAGAATAATTAGAAATATTTTTTACATAATGTCACGCTTCCTTAAAAAAAGTAATAACAAAAGACTTTTTTAGCATCACGCTGTATCCCGTATTGCATAGCAGGTTACGCAAAGGGATGTTGGAGACAAATGTTTTTTTTTCAACATTTTAAATAGTAGTAGTAGTTTTTGTTCAGTTTTAAAATATTAATACGCGATTTTAAGGGTAGCTCTTTATTGTATAAATAAACTTTAAACCTATTTTTTGCCTATATTTATTATATCTAAAGCTCCAATCCATGTATAATCTTACTTCTTTTAAAAAATTCTCCATTGAGACTTTATATCGTGTTGAAATATTTGAAGATTCACTTCGTTTTCTTTATCCATTTATATGAAAAAGATATATTAGTACCTCTTATTACATTATCATTATGCAAGGTCGTTTTAGAATGTGGGTTACAACTAAAATGAAATAAATATCTATCATCATTAGTTAGGAAAAAAAGTAATTCAAACAAATGACCAGTAAGAAATATTAAAGACATCATACATTTTATTGTAACAATCAATTACGAGGTAAGCATTTTGTTTATTGATACTACTTGTATAAAAAACGAGACTAATGTATTTTGTTATATTACAAAAGGAGTTAGGTAATGAAATCATGTTATAATATAAATATTTTAGGAGCCAGCAACCTTTATTATTTTATACAATATGTATTTTTTATATTAAATTAAACTAAAACAGTTGCAAAAAACTATAAATAAATTATTTGTATGATTGGCAAACGTACGTGATGTATATTTTATCCTAGTAATCTGTTTATCGAAAGTTATCACAATAATTTAATATCTTTATATGCTACTTATTTCGATAAATTCAAGATTAAAAAGATAGAAACAATAATCCAGTTGTAAACACGACAGAAAATTACATTTTTAAATTGCTTTCTCTAGACTAAAAATTTTAAGATGTTAACGACCAAATACTATGAATATGAGTCGCAGTCGTACTGAAATTAGATTGCGCTGCGTAGATTTCAGTTCAGGATTCTATCTTCTTCTTTTCACGCTGTATCCTAACCGGGAAGCCAGTGAGAACGGAGCGCTAAACGCTGCGGTCGTTTCTGTCTTACTTTTCATATTTTCTTTCACAGTGTACAACGCGCAAAAGTTCAGAAAGGTTAACTTCAAGGCGGCCATGACACATCGGCCATATTGTACTTTAATATAATTTGATATAGGTTGGCGCGTACTCTCAGTGGTAGATACGCATGTGATACAAAGGAAATGTTTGCTTTCTATACAAAATATAGAGCGTCGAAAATAAACAATTTAATTTTGTACGGAACCTGTTTCTTTCCATACTGTAATAGTTAATATCTCGCCGATTCGTCGTGGCCATCGCTCAAATAAATGAAAGTGTCACGGCTATATTTGCTAATGGAAGAAAAGCGACCGGATGTTATATATGAATTGAAGTTTCGTATATTTCGTCCACCAGGAAAAACAAACTTACTAATAATTATTTCTAATGAATGTCTAAATTTATTATAAGCTCGAATATTCTTAAATAGAAAAATCTAGAAATAAAAAAAATTAAAATTAAATTACATTTTCTCTACAATTTTTATTATTCTTGCTTTTATAATAGCTACAAATAATTTCAAAACAACAGCAGTAATTGCAATTCGGTTTTTTTTTGAGTCAAAAATATATATATTTTTTTTTTTATTTTTCCATTTGGTCTGACGTTGTTTAATATATTGCTCTATTTAAAAATATATTTACTTAATATTATATAATAACAAAACTTGATATTGATATTGTTTATTTACCCTCCCCCATTTTGCCACGCGGTGCCATTAGATTGACAGACCTGAGACATTGGGTTGACAGCTGTCAGTTGCAAAGGTAATAAAGGGTAAAAGTACTTCCAAGTTTCGCAGTCTTAAGGGAACAGAAGTAACCGCAGGTAATGCAAACTAAGTACAGATTAAAAATTCAATATTGCATTTGTATTTCCAATGTTATATAATCTACGCTATATGCTTGGCTGCTAATTGTTTCTTAATTGAAATAAATCTTGATTCTTTTAATCGATAAAGTTGACGTCATCGAAACTTCTAATAATTATTTCTTATGTGTTAAAAAAGATGAAGTACGTCACTGTACTAAATATAATAATAACTTACTATGTATGTGTACAAAATATTTTAAATATTAATGTAATATTATTAATATAGGAGTAGGTAAGTAAATATAGTTGCGTTCAAATATAATTATACGATAATTTTGAAAGATAATTTTACTTACAAAAATTTAATTATAAGGCCATAAGAAGTGATTCTGTTTCTTGTTTTACATATACAAAACGAATATATAATACACAATATATATACAAAAGTTCATATAAAACTACAAATTATATTAAAATAATAATTTAATAAAAAAAAACATTATTTTCTCATACATAAGTTTATTCAAATTACACAACGAATTTCAAAACTGATACAAATGCTAAATACTTTAGCGTACCTACACGAATTAAAGCAATTCGAGAGACGAGAGAGCTTGCAGTTACTTAATTTATTTACAACACTTACTGGGCAATGAATTGAGAGTAACAACCATTACTAATATTAATCTCGGACCTACCGCATTAAGCGAAATCTCTCTCCTTAAACAGATAGACCTGGACGACTGGACAAGAACGCAAATTAACTATAGTAGGCTGCGTATAATGGATATTAATAAACAAATTTGTTGAAATATATACGTAAAAGTTTATGACGATAGCCTATAATAAAATAGAAGCAGTCGTGGCGCAGTGGGCCATCTTCTGACTGTAAACTAGAGGGATGTGGGTTCGATCCCACACCGGGAGTCATGGTTACAATTAAATTATTTTGATTCTCCCGCTCCGATATTCAAATAGCGACGCTGAATTCTCAACACGCAATATTTCGAAAATTCAAAAATGGGGAACGGAGTGTCTTAGCACTAGGTTCCCTCTATCTATTCTGCTATATGGGAAGAAAGGCGGACGAACCACATGTACGAAAGAATGATACAGAAGTGATGCGTTTAAAATAAAATACAAAGCTATATGTATATCCCAAATTATTATCGAAACAAACTGCACGTACAGTGAATTTAACGAGAAATTCCTCTAATACATACTTGCCGTCTGTTTCCTACCAAACTATTCAATTACCAATGCAAACGGAGCAGCATCGTAATGACAGTAGAGAATAGAGATTGTAATGACACAGTGCTTCTATTGCCATACTAGCATTCTCTCATTAAACCTATACATATAATGAACTATCTAACTTCACACACCACAACCCCGCATACATTGCATCGACAGTACGAAATAATTAAATTACATATAAAAGTAAAAACGCAATGTACTTTTTCCAAATAGATTTTGTCGGCGAAAGCTATTTATTTGAAAAGGTCCGTAAAGTTGGCCGAGGCAAAGCCGAGCGGAACTAATGGTGTGTTTCAATACAATGCGTCGTTATTGGTTTCAGAGAGACGTAATCTAGCCAGTTGAGTGGATGCTAGATTTAATTAGATTCGCGATTCAGTGTGTTACTGAATATTAAACAGACATCACCTCCACCACTCGTTTATAATTAATATCGATTTTTAATTATTCGAGTTCAAACGAACAACTAATGTCTGCTGCATTCTCGTTGCGTTAGTTGCTGAAAGGGATCAATGTTCATGAAAGTGTACGGTATTTATTTATGTATAAGGAATAAATAAACTGACTAGATACCTACTAAATAAGTCAACATTTACAAAATTTTTAAGATAATATCTATATATTATAAACATTTAGTTATAATACAATACAAATATAGTAATGTCATGAATTTGGGAAAAGTTAAGTTCCCCCACACATCTCTCTATACACACGACACACGTCTCATATAATCATTCATAAAGTAGTTTTTTAAGAAAAATATCCTAGTATCATTAGTATTGTTTTTATGTTCTAAATTATAATGTTATTTTCAAATTAAGATTGATTCAAGATATTAAATACTAGAAACTAAGACTTAGAATTTAAATAAGTCGACTTAAAAAAGACAAGCAATCCCAAACTAAATGGAACACAATTATAATTAATATTATTGTAACAAATTAAATTCTTATTTATAGAATAGATTACTTTTCTATTAAGCACTTGCTGCGTCTCACAGACATAACGACCTTGATATTGAAAACGCGTCAAGTGAGAAATGAAAGTGAAACAGATTTGTTTTCTCTTTTAACGGTTACGTTGTTGATGACTTAACTAATTCTAAAACCCAGCAGCGCGCTTACCCGAAACAAATTGGGCTTTTTCTTAGAAAAATTAAGTTCATTATTACGACTATATAGGTACTGTAAATAGAATTTATATTAAAAAAAAAACAAATAAAAAAATTGTTAATAATATTTAATTTATTATGTAGAAATCTGTAATCAGGCTACTATAACAGCTTTGGAGATTAAAAACAGAACTTTCAATAATATGTAATGGAATATTTAATTTTAAAAATAAAGTTTAACTGAAAAATACTCCACTGCGAATGGATGAATTCAAAATATAGAAAATAATATGTAAAATGAAAACAAATTGATGACTAAAATTGTAGAATATGAATATTATCTCGGAATCGTCTAAATAACAGGTTCCTTAACGACGTTTTCCTTCATCGTACTGGTGCGGCGGTGAGTATTGGTAATAAATTAATAATTATATTTAATACATTATTTTACATATTTGTCATACAACAAATATCTTTATAATTCCAAAAGATTTATATATATATTAATATTAAACATCAATTAAGTTATTTTATAAACATATGTATGTACTATTATTATTTCTATTTTATGTATTTAATTATTTAAAAAGACATATATTAACCTAATAATATATATAATCTAAATATATAAATATAAAGAGGTGACTGACTCACATATCGCTCTAGAGCTCAAATACCTCGATGAATCAAGATTAAATTTAGCATGAAGATAGTATCTTCAATAAATATACCTAATATGGGATAAATACTGGCTTGGGTCGTCAATTTACAAAGCTAAACGCTAAACGAGAGAGCTTAAAACGAGTGAAATATCTGGTTAGAGCCCGTTATTGATCAAAATAATCTATTAAACAACAAAGAAAGAATAAAATGACTAAATTGGAATAAAAATAATCATGGCACATTCAATATTGTTTGACTTTTGTCTAATATCAATTCAATCCATTGTTGGCCACTAAGCTAAGTGAAAACAATGACTATTGTAACTGTTAGATTTCAAGTGACCTTGCTTATGTCTTTTTCGACATTATTGGGTCAATTTTTTAAATTAACTAACGTAATCGGCAATTAACCTTTTTTTCTCAATAGTGGGTGGAGTATGTTTAACGGTAGAGTTTGTTTCACAAAACTTAATACAATATGTAAATTATAAAGAATTGTCCCACTTAATTGAA
The DNA here is from genome assembly GCA_016802625.1 of Heliconius numata. Lineage (NCBI taxonomy): Eukaryota > Metazoa > Arthropoda > Insecta > Lepidoptera > Nymphalidae > Heliconius > Heliconius numata. Next base: position 2,040,010 of record JAEBDU010013194.1, read on the forward strand.
TATTGCTTTACAGTTATGCCTACTTAGTAAATGTCTAAAATTGAGAGACAGCAGACATGTTTTTTATTTGTTGTTTTTTTTTTAAATTATCTTTGACGCAAGTTCTGGCCGTAAATGAACAAATAGAATATTCGTCTTCAAAGTGACGTCAATAATTTGTCGATGGAAAATATAGATGTGTAATGAATAATTATAATTTATTATTATTATTTCATTTATTCGTTTTGATTAATGATTCCTATAAATTACCTATCAGGTTTACCTTGTACCACTCTTAGTTGGTTTATAAAAAACATATTTATAACGACATTATTATTATAAGTATTAATATTTTTTACATTTTTTTTTTTTAAATATTATTATCAATAATTTCAGATACGTTTTTAAGTTTTTATCAAACTTTAATACTAAACACATTACTTATTGGGTAGCAAATCCCGACGGCGTTTAGTATGGAAAATTTGTTACTGTCGTAAATAGACAGGCTTTAAGATGCGAAGTTATAAGGCCGAGGCTGTTCTTTTAATTAAAACATTGACCGAATTAAAATTAAAATTCCTATAAATATCGCGAGCAGAGGCACTTTGTATACCTAGACATATTTTCCTTCCTTACGTTCATCTATTTTATTAACTTTAAAAGAATAATCTGCACTAGAATAAGTAGTATCTTAGTTTAAAACGTCTTAAGGTCAACGTAAACATTTACAATCAGAAAATCCTAGTAAAATTTAGATTATATCTTCAACAGAACACATTTCGTACTAACCATAAAAAATATATTAAACTACAGATGCACGTTACATATGTCACGTATACACAACTATGAAAATAAAGCTATAGTTTCTATATATTCCAAGGTGTGAGAACTATTTAGTTTACAAAAAAAATTATCCCTATGACCTTATTCTCAAGTAAATCGGCCGGAAAGGTGGTAATTGAGTTAGTAACCGAAACCTAGAACGTGATTGGACTCGCACAGTGTTCAGTAAGACAATGAGGAGCACTCACAATCGGCGGCACCACGGTCCATGGTTCAAAGAAAATTAAGGTCGTAAGTGCATTTCACCCTGAGCCCGATTCCTACAATCGGTTATCGATACAAACCCTAAAGGCCAAGTGACTGTTTAAATGAAAGATTAGATTAGGCCAATATTGTCTGAATAACCTTGAATGTCTAAATTTTACAAATTCGACTTCAATTATTAGGTGAAGATTTGTAAATTGATTGATCGTTTTGAGTTTAGCCATGATATCATCAAGGTAAATAATATTATTATATAAAAGTATACAAAATAGACATGTTTATTACCTAGTCTTTTCTATAATTTATTGTACTTAATACATATACTCGTATGTATTCTGAATTAACATATAACAGCATAAAACTCTTGTTATAGGCGTATATTTAATTTACCTAATCTTATTAACCGTGGAACTAAAAAGTAGGTAAAACTCTAAAGTATTGTTAATTTTAAGTTTACCCTTCCAAATAATAACGACCGGTTTCACTAATTATTACAAGAGGTTGCTGCTAGAGATGGAAGTAGTACAAAAAACTTCATGGTAGTCGCAATTCGTGTCGCATTAAGATAAATCAAACAAACATATGGCCTTTAGTGTTCAAATCTAAGACATACATGACTAGCAATAATAATATTTTTAATACTTTATTAAAAATAATACATAAATACTTATATTAAATAGAATTTCGTTCGTTTTTAGAGAAAGTCGTTTAAGGAGCGACAACATTCGCCTCAAACTACTATTAGTATTTCAACCACAAGCGTAGCGAGCAAAGCCCAACATTTATTTCGAACATTCTATAACGCTAATTATACTTAATATGTAGAGTCTAATATTAATTTACATAACGCATAACGCTTGTCTTGCCCTGTGATAAGTTTTTCTTAATGTGTTAGTGTACATCAAAAAGACTATCGAATTTCAATTGTAAGACAATTCAAAATGATAAAGATTATAGGACCATATTATCTTTTTAACCGACTTCTGTAAGAAAAGGAGGTTATCAATTCGACTGTAATTTTTTTTTTGTTTGAAAGGTGAAGCTTCCCGAATGGTCCCATTTTTTTTGGTCCATGTCTGACAATGGTATCTATGAGAAAATCACATAAGTCTTAAATATGCATTAGGTATGTGCGCGACAAATAGACGAATAACTCAATGTCGCGCCAACCGATTTTGATGATTCTTTTTTTATTTGAAAGGATACACTTTAAGGATAATTTGGTGAAAGTTTGGTTAGGTTCCGATTATGGGATCCGGTGAAAATTTGGAAAGTTTTTTTTTTTTGGTAAAAAATTGATTATACTGTAATAGTTACAAGCAAAAACTTTTTAAATTGATGTCAGAGGTGAGATTCCTGATCGTTGCATTTCTTTTCAACCAACCTCAAAAAAGAGGATGTTCTCATTTTGAACCAACTTCAAAAAAGGGGGATTCTCAATTCGCTCGAATACTTTTTATGTATGTTCTTGTCAATATACCAAAATGTAACTTTGCACAAAAATAATACCTAATTAAAAAAGTAAATAATAAAGTTTTACATAGGACAACCACAACCACTCGTTTACAACCAGTACCACCACCATCACCACTCGTTTAAGAAGCATGATTTTATGATCTACCCATCACTAAAAATCGTAAAATAAATTAATTTTTAACAAAAACAAAAACCGACTTCTAACACAAGGAACTAAAAAGTGAAAAATAATTATACAAAGATTTTATAATTTTGAAGTCGGTGTCAAACTAATGGTACAACACCCTTACTACAATATCTAATTACTAAGCCTGTTTGTTTTACTTGGCACCGACTTCAAAATTATAAAATCTTTGTATAATTATTTTTCACTTTTTAGTTCCTTGTGTTAGAAGTCGGTTTTTGTTTTTGTTAAAAATTAATTTATTTAGCTATATGTTTTCACCCCAGCGAGGTAGAAGGAGAAATAGAAGTAGAGGGTAGGTCTACTTAAAGGAATACTTATATTTAAACGGCAGCAGCTTATTTAATAGCAGCGTAAGATACTGACGTTAGAATCATTACCTTTTTCCAATATTTTTTTTGCAATATGAAAAATGAGTTAAATATAACGATACTTAAGGAGTTCAGTGATACCCTCTACCTCACAAAATACGAATTCGATAATATTTTATATGATTCTTTTATAAATGGAAACTATTGTATTCAAATTGTTCTTCAAGCATTTCCTTTATTCTCCATGTATTTCATATGTTATGAATCCATCCAAATTCTCTGGTCAAACATTCAATCATAAGAGGTGTTTATAACTGATGGATGGCAACGCTATCGAGCCATGAATTTCTTCTTAATTGGTGAAAGTGTTAGATATCGCAATAAATATTATTGGTGAAATAGAGTTTGTAAAATTTTACTATGAATGTTGATAAACAATTAATAAAAATATTATCTATGACTAATCTACATATAATAGCCGTAGACCTGTTTTATGTTTTAGATATGCGTTAAGTATTTTGAAGGTACACACATTTTTTTTTCTACTTTATATTATTAAACAAACAAAATGGTCGTATAAAACTGTATAATATATCTAAATGGACATATAAAATATTAATAATTTTAATATTCTGAAAAGTACTTAAGTTTTTGCAAGTGCTAAGTGCTAAATACTTAACATGTCGTTACGTAACGTGCATTGATTCGAACAATCATCGAATTCACGGCCACGAAGGCGTTGGATTAGTCATACATATGACTATGATGTAAATACACTAAGCGTCTTAAAAGCCTCAGCTATAAGGCATCTGTATGGAACACGTGGTAAATATAATTATAAATTTTAAATGTTATTTGACTAAAAGAAATTATTTAAAATCTGATAATGATTTGTTTAAAATGTTTTTATTTATATAAATTAAAATAAAACAAATTTTACTACTAAAACCAGATAATTTATAGCACTGAGCGTACAATTACCTAGTCCAAATAGATTCTTTCCTCTTCAGTTAAAAGGAAAATGTAGTTTTATTTAATTTTTATACTACGTAGCTTAGCATTTTACAAGTAATTATCATAAAGTAATAAATAATTTGCAATTATGTGCAGCTTCTAAGAAATAGAAAAATATATTTATTAGTTGAACATAATATTATCTACAATTTATATTTTATAAAAGGAAATACATTTCTTATTCGAATCGAATGTAACAAATTTTACACATTCAAAATTCTTAAAGCCATCTTTACAGATTAATTATTTAAATAGGCTAAAAAAACACAGTTATTAAGACAAAATGGTTTTCGCACTTACATGTGCCAAGGCGATGACGAAGTAACTTGTCAAGTTACTCAACGAGTGCAAGTAAATAATAAGCACAAGGTCGCCAATATTTGATCTGATCGCGAACATAACTCATAATATTATGCTAAGCTTTAATGATCTGACAATTGCGCCACAAATCACTTGTTAGTATTTAAATAAACACGTTCAATACCGATTTGAGTATTACAAGCGTTTAGTTATAAAAAAACCGGTCAAGTGCGAGCCTGGCTCGCCCACCCAGTATTCCATACCAATTTCAAGGCAGTAAAAAGATGCACAGATACTCGTATCTTTTGCTCATGTTCGTTGGTCCATAAGATTAAATTTTTCTGTGCTCTGAGTGACCATAGAGTTCATAATTTGATATTAATTTCAGCTTGATACCTCCATCTGATCTCGAGATAATTGGTCTTGATAGATGGACAACAAAGTGAGATAAGTTTTCCATTTTTTCATTTTGATATACGGATCCCTAAACAAACTGCAATACAAATTTATTCATATTTTTAGTATATTATTTAAGGAATCTTTTTTATATTACGTAACTGTGCAAGATGACAGAAATATTTCTTTAGACACGGACAATTTGACGATAAGCCATTCTAACAAATATGAATATTGCGCTTAAAGTTGGGAAACCGAACACCCAATCTCATTTTAATGGTACTAGAATGACAATCTCTATTTTGAATAAAACAATGTTTTATTTAAATTAACTATTACCATCTAGTGCAGTGAGAGATATTGATTGAACGAGTCTCGACACCTAGTTTTAGCGCGATAGTTAACGCCAATACTTCTTCGCATATTTTTCTCAAATATTAAACTTCGTACTAGAACAGTACAAATGGGAACAATCGTCAAGTCTAATTAATTAGGATAAATTTTTAGGATTGTTATATTCATATAGTTTGTACCTTTGCAATTGCTTTAAAATTTCAATTTATTTAAATTTTATGCAGTCGGTTTGAATAGAAATAACATCTTTTGATACGTTTGTATGTATTACTAATAAGTAATTATAATAATGATTCATACAAATATTTCAATGACAATCTTAAGCATAACATCAATAAGCACTTAAAAAGATCAATAACTATTTAAAACCTTTTTTATATTACGTTAACGGTGTTGTCTCTACAGTGTGCGTCCATTGTATTTGCTCATGACCTTTACAATTAGGTTCTGTTGAGAGCATTGTACTGTTACTAAGTAACCTTACAGAGGCTTGTTTTTGAAAACGTTTGACCTAATTTTCGATATTATTTCAACGGCCTTATCGTTTCGCAATTTGAAAATATTATTTACTTTTAAGACTGTAAAATGAGTATTTTGTAAAACTTACTAACACTTTTCTCTTAGCCGAAGACATTTATTTTACTGGGATAATCCTAGGACGAAAGTTTCTATCACACTGATGAGTACTTTTCGACAGTCATCAAACTTCCAAGAATGTTATAATAAAATTTATATTAAACTTTATTTTATTTTTAATTAATTTTATTTTATATGGCTTCTAAAAACCGAAAGCGACTAATAAACATCAACACGTAAAAGATCACTTAAGGAACCATTTAATTGACCAAATTAAATGCTAGTTGATCCGAGAAATCGAATAAAATTTTGATGTGACATTTTAAATATCTATTTTTTTTTTATATATATTTGTGAGGTTTGTTTCATTTTTTTTCATATAAATCTATCTAAATATTTTTTGCCGTAAGCTTTGCCAAGAACCTTAACATTTATGATGAAAAGAAAGACCTAGATAAAACTTTTCTTCTCCTAAGATCCGTTTCTTTTTGCGATCACAATATTCCAACGTGTATGGATTCGCCATGAACTAGATACGAGAGATTTTTCTTTAATTTTAAGCCTTAATTAAGTGTATATTTTCTTTAAAGTCACATAATATTTATTATAATGACCCATTATTATTAAAACATTTTTAGCATTAGCAATTAAATTACCAATATTTTATAATTGCAATACATTTTTAAAACATTATTCAATTTATTAACCCTATAGCCGTATAAACGTAAAACGACTAGTTATCTGTGTCACAATTATCATAATGTTTAATATTAAAAACATAAAGAACAAACGATTAGCGATTAAAGCACGCCACTTATAATCGATTAATTATTATTCGTATTTAATTATCGATTTAATCAATTACAGATTACAGTCATACGTAATCGCCCACCTCTTTAAGAACACCGTGTCACTTTTAGCATTAATTGAGCAAGTCTAAGGATTTATTCGATACACTGTCAAAATCAATATTTGCAATCGTTGTGCAAAACGTACAAATTTTGACGTAACATGTAACAATAATTGATATATGGTAAAGATAAATATAATTAGTACATGAATATGTTACCTAAACTAATCTTGATAAATGTGGTAATTTCTTAATATAATATACTGTTAAACTAATAAGGTGGCAGCTTAAAATATCAATTTTAAACAATTAATTTTATTTATTATTATTCAATAAATTAATTATTATTTTTTTTATATTTAAATCTAAATGAACTGAACAAATACCACTCTATCAAATGTCTATGTCAAGGGAACTGCTCTATGTTTTAATGTTTTTTTTTTAATTCGTTCCTCGAGTAATATTATTTATTTTCTCTTCTCTTCCATTTACCTTTTTATAGATTGAATGGGATTTAATCTCATGACTAAAACGTACGATGACGTTATAATATTTGAAAGAATTATTAACAATTTTAAAATTAATTATTATAATTTGTATATAAACTAAGGCTAGCGAGAATTAACTCAGCTGTGAAATAAAATTATTATGTTATATAAAAAGTAATTATTTAGTAACAAATATAACAGCTTTTAGCAAAATATACATACACGACCGTGACATACACAATATGACATGCCACTTAAAATATTTTTACGTAATGTTTATTTTAAAATTATATATTTTTTTATTTAATTTTGGATTAATATGAAATAGATACGAGAAAACTTCATCTATGGATTGTTTGACTTTTTTAACTTAATTTTCATTTAAATTAGATTTTTTTGCTTTCCTTATTAATTTATTTAATATCACACTATGAAAGAAAACCATGGTATTAGTAAATTAACTCATCGTAATTCATTATACGTATCTATATTACTGTAAAACATATTTACCTTTTTAAAGTGTCACTCCACACTTTTTTCTAAATAGTGAACACTAACACGCCAAAAATCAAATCTTTGTCCCAAATAATAAATCTAAAAAAAAATCTAAACTACTCTATTCAGACTACATCTAACGAATAAAGGTGAATAACAAACCGTTACCGTAACAAAAGCAACAAGAAAGATATCAGTTATGACTTATGAAATAAAATCTCAATTCCGATGTTATATAGTGATACGACGACGATCGAGGCCAAGCGGAATGGACAAAAACTGCGAGGTCCACTGGATGAAGCAAAGTTCACGACAGTTTAAGTATATTTTCTCTTAGTAGAAAAAAAACTTAAACCACACTTACGCTTGGTGTCGAGAGCGAATTCTGCTTTGCAGTAAAAAATAATAGAGTTAGTAGCGTCGCAATCTTTTTTTTCTATCGCGTTCAATTGTCTTTTTTGATTGATTTTTGCACATCTGTTCGGAATGGCTCTTCACTAGCTGGATACATAGACACTTTCGTTCAAAATACAGCATGGTCGAGGCCGTCTAAATCTATATGCAAATTGCGTATACGCGGTCCACTTACATTTTATTCGTTCATTACTTTGGAAGACGTTCCAGTGAACGTATTTAAACGTAATTGAGATCATATGCATATTAGTTTCATACGGCTAGGTATCGAATGCACGAAGTTTTTATAATTCTCGTAATATAATAATTTTACGTAAACTTAACGCGGTATGGCCTTATTTACGTAGCTGTAGCAATTTTATAATTGCACTCGTAACCTAACTTAACTTATCTTAGTCCGGATGTGATATGAAACGCGGCCTCCAAGACTGCTTGTCAGACAGTCAGTACTCAGTACAGCTGTTAAATAAAAATGACATCTGTGCTCGATCGGTTTTTACGCGAGTCGACCGAGCCAATGACACTTTTCCTCTCTAATACCACATTGACTCCATGTAAACCCGCGATACTTTAGTTCCTTTAATTAAGACGTCCGATATAATAATTGTTATTATAAAACGGAAGCAGACTTGTTTTAATGATTAAAAGCGTCGTAATTTATTTTTATTAAAAAAACGATCGAGTACGTTTTTTGTCACGTTATCGGCACAAGGGTATATTTCAATGTTTATCGGTCTTACAATTCGTATCCATTGAATGAGATACAGAGATTGTTTAAATTTAGAACTCTACCAATAAGAAGTCAATAAGATTTTCTTAGTTTCTACACATGGACAAGTGAATACTTACTGTAAAGTTTGACAGCACTGTTATCTAAAGCCGACCTGATGAGGCAGAGACCAGCTCCTATATCGATCTCACACGGCAATGAAAAATCCAGTCACACTGAACACAGCACTGAAAATCAAGTTATCACTACACGAATGTCCTGTCCGGGACGGAGGCCAAACCCGTTTGGGACCGAATTCCGGTTCGAGGTAAGGTCACTCTCAACTTGGATCAAAAGCAGACAGTTCCACTTCAACAGTGTTCGAATTGAAAGGAAAGTCTCAAGAAAGTTTCGTGTGTTAAACTTTTTTCGCGATCGGAGGATCGGCGTCGCGACGCCGAGGGACACGCGCGGCACGGGCGGCGGCTCGGTGCAGACTGACGCGACGTTCGGCTTAACAAGTGTGCAGTCGAAGCCTCCGACGTCACACACACTTCTGCGTGAGTGACGAACTTGCAGATTCCACTACGAGAGCGCGATATAAATAAGCATTCCGCGTCCATTGCTGGTTTCCGAACGTTTAAAAACTTACATCGTATATGGAGAAAGCTTTGTAATTATAAAAGCTTTGTAGCGCTGTAGAGTGCCGATGAGCTGGAATATTAGCACTAAACGTCAGGTTCTGGCTTTGCTCATTTATTGCCGTGGACCCGCAACCCGCAGCCCGCGTGCAGTTGGGTGCATAGTTTTATGAAATTGGTTTTTTGTTCTCGCCGTCTGGCGACTACTCCCAAAGGAACTTCGAGTCGCTTTATGGGGCCGCTGAACTTTGATAGTTATTTCGCCATGTTTCTGTTGTTTAGCGTTTTGTTTTCAAACTACATTTCAGCTCATTATGCAGGGACATTTACTGTAATAGTGTTATTGGTATGAATGTAAGCTATGTTGTATATCGTTGTTGATAATTCTTTTCTGTACTTTTTGATTCATTTTCAAAAGCAATTTCCTTTCTGCACGCGATAAATTTTCCTCGATTGCGGTATGCAGCTATAATACATAGTGATGGATGAGAAATAATTTGCAAAGTACGATACTAAAAGTAATTTAAAAAACAGAAGAAAGAAAAGATGACATTTTTCATCATTTATACCTTTTCTGATATAAATTTTATCATAAAAAATTGTGTTCAATATAATAGTAAAAACAAATAGAATAGTACAAATTGAATTTGAAACAATTATATCCGTAAATAAATAATTTAGTATAAAGTATTACAATAACTGTTAGTCGGTTTGTATGGAAAATTTGTGTGACGAAATGTTCTAGTATTCGCACGGCCCTTCTCTCAGTTCGCACGATTAACATTTAGCAGCTGATGGGTTATCAGCTTACGAGACTAAGACTACCACGGGTGGTGGGGTACCATCAAAAATTGGTCCCAGAATTTTCCGTTACGCTTTCGATATGGTTGGTTTAATTTCATGTCAATAGCGATAAGAATATATACAAAAAAAAATATACAAAAAGCTATAAATGGAAAATAATAAATGTAAATACTGATTCTTGTCCAATTTAATTATATTTAGTGTTTTTCCACTCTGAATATAAAATAGTATATCTAATACCTTTCTTTTATTCACTTGTTTGGACATATGTATTTTATTTTTATTTTAATATAAACACCTGATAAATAACCTTGTATAATATTTTTTTCTGTATTAATTAAAATTTAATTACACCTGTACAAGCAAATTTATATATTTTCAGATCCGCCATTGTTTTATAATTTTGTACAGCGCGTGGACGAATCCGAAGCGATTATCGAACGATATTTTAGAGCGCAAAGCCGTGAAGATTCATTAAAACGCGTTCAATGGTTTTTGCGCGTTTGCATTTATTGGTAAATTAACATATTTATGGGATGGATAGATTAATAAATATCAATTCGTACTTATATTGTATTTACGTTTTTGTTTGATGTTTTACCAACTTTGCCGCCTCAGTTGATGCGATATTGATTAAAATTCAGCCAAATCTAACCTTGGAATATTTTATCCGTATATTGTATTGGAACTTGGAAACATAATATATTATGTTATAAAAACTTGTTGTTTTAATAACGTCATCAAGTTTTATAATAACTTCAATATTGTATTGGTTTTGATTATGTTGCACGTGATCATTATGGGATTTACTTATTACAATAATCATGGATCACAGTCAAATGTCATTTAATAAGTCAAATAATAAAAAACACATTTAAATATAACTGAAAATTTAAAAATTCATTTAAAATTTTAAAATAATCATTTATTACGTTAAAATAATGCTATTTTATTAATATCTGAATTGTTTAAAATATATTAAGGCGGACGTGGCGATAGTCACGGGGGCCACATATTATAAATACAAATATAAAAACTAAAAGAAACGTTATTAAAATAATTTTTTTTAGTCCTTGTCTTCCCGGCAAGGTCGTCACATTTATGTTATGAAAATATTGTACCTATTGTATGGAATCCGAACACCTGTGCAAATAACGTTACAAGAAGCTTATTTACACATAGAAGATAATATAAAAATATGTATATGTATGCAAAAAAAAATATATAAAATCAACTCGATCTCATCTCGACTGTTAAAACAATCTAAAATCAATAGTAACAGCCAACTAATTTATGGAAACACAGACCGACATAAATAATGACATTAAATGTCCTGCGCTCACAGCGTTTATCACGCGGATATGGCGGATCTCAGTTACATTTATTAAAGCTGCCTTTGTTAAACGAAACTAACATGGCAACAATTCTATGGTTAAAATGAATTATTGTGCCATTTCGTAATATCCCACTTGGTGTAAGAGACTCGTGACTGAGTGGTTAAACTCTATACTTAACATGAATTTTATTAATGTCACGAAAGACGAGTATCGACTGTGCTTTGTCAGTGATATTAATTTTATAATTAATTTCAACCTTACATTTTATTATCAAATTATAATAAAGTACGCTTTGAAGCTTTAACTTTTGTTGTATTTGTTTCTCTGCTTTAAACATTTTTCTTTTTATTGACGAGTTCAAAAATGACCTAAAATTGATCTTTCATTTTTTATGTTATGTATCATTTACATAAAACGATAAACTTCTAGTTTTATTATAGAGTAGAGAGAGATATTTTTTATGATCATATTAGTTGCATGTCATTTCTTCTTCTAAAAAGAATATGAAAATTATAAAGAAAATAAACAAAATAAAAAATATCTAACATTTGAAAACTGCACTCCAATTTTTCGTACATGCGCCAAAGGACTATGCTCTGTGCTAATATATTCTACGTCATTGCGGCATAGAGCCTTACCAAAGCAACTGCAATAACTTGAAATTGAAAAATAGGCCGAACTATATTTATGAAACGTATTTGAAAAAATATGTTTTTTTCATGTGTTGTCTTCAAATAAATAAGAAATTGAAACCAGTGATGAAAAAAAGTATTTAGAAACATCAAAATTTACGTATTTGACGTAGAGGGACTCGAATCCGCAACTTTATAAAACAATCCAAGACATTCGGACGAGCGCCTAAAGGCTCGAATAATAAAATAAAGACAGTAATATAAAATATTTAATATTTTCATTTGCTCGCTCTGGTAACGAGGTTAAGCGCGGCATTGGGATCCGCCATTCAACACACAGTGCCTACAGAATTCCGCGGGAAGTCGAGAACGGAAGTATCTTAATGGGAACGAAGTGTTTTCACATGAGATGGTATAAAACGTGAAGATAAAAAAACACCAACATCTTCCATCCTAAAATATTGTTTTCATAGTAACGTGCAAAGTAATATAAAAAACTGAAAGTATCTTTGTAATTAACTTTGTATTATGTAACAGGTTCATGAAATTTAAATAGATTACAAATTAAACATTGGTATAATGATGTATATAACCTCGTTAAATTTAACGTTAAGCCTATAAATTTGTAAACAAATACGTAATAGAAGTAATTTAGTTGATGTGGCATAAAGTTGTTATTATTATTCATAATTTAAGCTTCACAGTGAATAGCTTATTACGGGAGCTATTAAACTCGAGAAGTCCATAATTTATAATTAAAATTTACGAATATTGACGTCCATCTTGCGGTACTTAAATACACAACTAAGCGATCAATTAATATGTATTGTGCTTTTTACGTTAACGTTTATCTGTGAATTTAAAATATTCTCAATTTTAAAAAATTTGAACTGACAGTTTATTTTTTTATAGTTTATTTACAACTTTATTTTTTTTACAAACATACATTTAAGAAGTATTTAATATTAACAAATTTACGATCGACATTATATATTTTTTAAACCTTTTCTTATGAAGTAATATAGTTTCCATGTAAGTGTCTTTAATGGGAACAAAGTATGATTAACCATACATTGACATATGTATTTGTTAAGTAAGCAATTGAATCAAGTAAATTTTTAAAAATTAGCAACTTCACAATATTTATTGATTAGGTTCAAATTAATACAAATACATATTTCAGAAGTATTCAGAATAACAAACGTATTTTAATACACCGAGTATATCTAAATTCTAATATATTAAAATCATTAAAAGGATTTTTATTTCAATTTTAATAGCAACTTATAATAAGAATCAGTCGCAAATATTTAAATCTAAAAATCCGCTCCATCAAAAAGATAAACACAGTCTGCGCTTCTAAAATATGTAGTCTGGTGAGATTTTCGCGATTCTGGGGGCACTTTAAGGTGTCGTTCTCAGTTACATCTGCAAAAAAGAAATAAGATAAGTCGTACTTTTTCTTTAAATATTACACCGTCATAGAGCATGTGATGAATCTATATTATAATTTATCGGTGAAATACTTTTATTTATGTCTTCTTCTTCTTCTTCAGCTTTACGCTGTATTCCATATTACAGGGAAGGCAGAGGGAGTCTAATGTTAAGGACACTCAACTTCCCACTTTCCTCAGAATTCTGGAAACATTCCGTGTTGAGTGCCGGAATTGAACGCCGCGCTTTGTCTTGATTGGTATCAAGACAAAGCGCGAAGGAAAATATTCCATTCAAGGAAAACAAGAGGGATCAGTACTTATTATGACACTGAAATTTTTCTAAAGGAAAGCCAAACTGAAATGCAACTAATAATATACATATTAAGCAATTTACATTGGCAAGAGGTTGCATATTTGTATACGGCCTAATTATTATCAGCACATTGTAGAAGACTCCTAATTGAAAGCTAATGAGAAATCAATTACTATGGCTAAATTTAATTATTTTGCAAGGTAATTTAGTACCACTGCCATGTCTTTAATACTATTGAAAATTAAAATAATGTTTTATTATTATTACTTAATCTAATTTATAAATAAGCTATAGCAATTCAGCATGTTGGTGTTGTCCCTGATTGCTAGCTCATGAATTAAATCCTTATTTTAATATATTTATTCCTTAATCCAGGCACTTTTAGTGTGGCTATCAACTACCAGTATATACCTATACCAATACTTTAACTTTTTTTATGCTTCACGCCTAGTGTTAAGAGACTCCGTTCCCTTTCATTTTTAATTTTAGAGATACTGCATGTTGAGTGGCTTATGAATTTTAGTATCCCAGGTATAAAACCAACGACTACTAACAAAGTTCTTAATAGTAAAAAGACAAAATCCAATTTTAGTTCTTTCTATCCTTTTACACGTATATACTTATTGCATTGAAACATAACCCTGAAAGTTATATATGTAATGCTAAAAGCTGAAGTTTTGTAATAATCAGATGAGTGGCCTCGTTTCTATTCATTGAAGATACAATTACACGAATCAATCAATCACCAAACACTTTTTTATTGAAAAATAATACTTGTAACTAATTAAGATGATCGTGTGTTTTGCACTTTTTACTTATAAAAGAAATAATATTAATTTTAACATTTTTTATGCTTTAGCAAACCGACACAATAATAAATATCTAATATTTCTTCGAACATACTACGTTGAATACATTTTTTTCAGAGTGTATCCCGCATGTAGCAAAGCATGCAGAGAACCTTTTGTTAAGACACTCCGTTCCTCCTTTCTGCCAATTTTTCGAGACATTGTTTAGTGGCGCAACTCAACGCCACGCTTGGTCTCATAAAAACAAAATAAAAAAACACATTTATATTTCTCAATTTATTTCTGTAACACTGTGCTCTTAGAACACATACAAAGATCTAGATTGAAGATATACATAACCTTACATAAGCCTCATGCAGGAAACGTAACACATACTAAATTGGCGATATGTAAATTAGAATACTACCTTCATTTTCTTCAGCACGACATAAGTCATAGACAAGGAGTCCCACACGATGCTCTATTTAGATATAAATTTACGGCAACACAAAAACAATGGTTGGTGCTTTCGCTTGGCACCGGAGCCCCGGAGCCCCGGAGTACCGAGACATCATAATTCAGGTACAATCTACGTTATAGGGTATCAAGAGGGCGAGGCGCCATTGGTCGATACAACCTCGTCTCCTACTGTTTGTATTTGTTGTTGTTATTTTTATTTTTTAAGGGAATTTGATTTTATATATTTATTTGATACTGAGTTTAGTTCTATTGTATCAATCTTATAGACTGAGATCCTAGGGCCCTCAGACCTACGTCATTTTAGCAAAGCTAAAATTTTAAGGATTACTAACCTAATATGTAGTGAAGACAGTATGCGTACTTACTAACTTGAAAATAAGGCCATCAGAGGTATTTTTTAAAGTTTGCACTTATTTTGTAGTATATAGTTCATACATTATTAATTTGGTTATGTACTATACCATTTTTAGACTTAGTCAGGAATGTTAAGTGCAGCGTTAGCTTGTGCCTACTCTTCCAAAATCTAATAAGAAAGACGGGAAAGTGGCAAATGGACTATTTCACTAATTTCCTAGTAATTACACATGTAATACAAATTGACAAAAAATATAAATTTACTTATCATCTTTCCTATATGAAAATAAAAATCTTTAAATTCGACTTCTCAAAGCTAAACAAAACCGATAGTAAGGTCGCAGCTGTTCCCATGAGTATCGGTCGCGGGTTCAACTCGTGACCGGGGCCTGACCTTTGTCAACCAACAACGCCATACAATATCTGCTGGCGGCTGTGGGCGAGAGCATTACTCATTAACATTCCTAGGTCTGTTGTAAAACAGACTGGTGACAGCTTTCATTCTTACAGGTAAAATGAAAAATTTGCAATACATACTCCATATTCGTTGGTCTACAAAATTATATAATACAAATATATATCTATATAAGATATACATTTACCTATGTATTTTTTAAATGCTCTACATTTTTATATTTATTTATATTCTTTATTGCACAAAAAAAAATGTACAAAAAGCGGACTTAACGCTAAGAAGCATATACGTTCTTATAGTAATTATCTTTATTTCTAAATAATTTTTATAAAGACATATACAAATGTTATGTTTCTTTCTATAGGTATACAGAAATACAAGCACTTTTTTTCTATTCAGGAACGCTAAATAAAAAGTAAAAATAGTACAAAATATATATAATAAATATTAAATATATTCTATACGCTTTCTTATTTCATACTTAATAATAAACTTCAAAGTTATAAATCCCTTGATCTTGAAAACTTTATCTTTCACAGCGACCAGTATATTCCAAGATGTAGTGCATCAACACGTCGCGACGTGTCGGGTCACTGTAACGACCATATATAACGCTTTCGTTTCCCATTCGGGTCATATAAATTTCCATCCGTTTTCCATCGATGCCGATAGCCATGTCTCTATTGATTCCGTCCTTAGAAAATTATTGCTTCAAATCTCATTATAATATTCGTTATCTAGATATATGGTAGACATAAGCTTATTACTCATCAGTGGACCGCCACAAACTATTGATTAACTTGATGGATATTTCGCATAAGATTATAATATCCCTTACTTTCTGTAATATATATGTATAATACATTAGTAAGGTCGTATAACTTTCATAAAGGTATCGTTCGCAGATTGAAATACGAAAAAAAAATATATTAGCTTTAATGGAAGCTACGAGTGCTTTAGATGGTAATAATATTCAATTGTACATCATTTGTATGTAATATAGTGAGTTTTACTGTAGAATGTTTCATTTGTATGTATCAAAAACCTTCAAATTATTTGTAAGCTATAAATAAATAAATGATGAAATTTAAACTCTTTAAAATATAATTATGTACTTTTAAATATAATTACGTACATCTTCACAAGCGGGCATACATATATTGAATATTTAACTATATACAGCTTGACTTTTTTCTAAATTAAATAATAATAATAACAATTCTAGTTTTTAGGTAACTCTATAATATGTTTAAAACTGGCCCATTCATCCTTTAAAAACAAAACAAAATGATGTTTGGTGACACTAAATTTTGTATGTTATTAAATATGCCGTAATATTACTTAAGAGGTTGTTTTTATATGACTACTATTACAAAATGCAATTTAAAAATGCATGCGTATGCACTTCTTATCATATAATTGTTTAAGCATTCAGCCTTGAAGGGAGAGAGTCTAGAAATTAAGAGCATTGTACGACAGGTCGATGTAGTCGGGTTATCACGCACGCGAGTGTCCGGTGTTGAGTTGCGCGCGCGCAGAAACGTCCGGACAAGGCAAACCGCCGCTTGATTTGTAGGGTGACCATATTTAAATTCATTAATTTTATTTATACTATTATGTTATATATTTCTAATAAATTTACTATACGATTAGCTGAAAATTTATTGAAACAGTTTTTTTTTTTTAAAACAGTTAAGTTCTCTTATTTTCCCTTTCGAATAATTTCTAATATTTATATTCCAAAATGAAATGAAATATTTAAAATAGTCAGTTTAGGAAGAACATTACAATATTTTAGCAAGTAAAAGTAACAATAGAAGAAAATTTTAAATAAGAAAATTAGAATTCCCCAAACTAAATAAAATTACATATATTAAAAATAACTAAAAAGTATAAATAGTAGGATAACGGAGTACTAGAAATATTAATCATGCTTTTTTAAAAAAAAATAGAAAAAGGATAGAATTAAATACATATAAAATACGTCCAAATACAAAAAATCTTCAATGGAATACTGAATTCATATTTCTCATAGGAAAAAAGTATCACACAGCGCAAATAGCACTGCAATTTCGTCCAATTTAAGCCTAACAGGCAGAACGTGAATGAACGAAAGGCTTAATCAATGTACCCAATTCGATTACCAGCGCTGAGCGCTCGCTCCGATGGCACTATATTGTGAGTAATTGATTAGGTAAACATTGCTATAGACACAAGCTTATATGAATGTCGAATCGTTTAAGGAAATCGGTTAAAATTATTATAGATTATTTATAAAAAAATCGTAATTATATTATTTTTTTTGTAAAATTATTTTTTTCTTTTTTGGACACAGTGTAATGAAAATAATTCATTTTAAATTCTTTTTGACTGTTTTTAAAAATTATTTTTAAATTATATTAATAAAAATATATTTAAAAGTACTGAAACATAGTCGCCCTTACACTCACGGCAACAGGTTTAGTAGGTCGAGTGTACGACGAACAGGTCTCAAAACCTGCCTTTACATGCTCCCTACGTTTCGCTATTAATGAACCCATATACCTCACACTTATAAACAAATAATAACGTGTGTAATTCGAAAATTGTGCTATTGCATTTAATAAAACAGTAATCTACATAAGCCAATAAAATGTTTAATATTATAGTAAATATGTACTAATATGTATATCAATGAACTATTACATTCTTTTTTTTAGCAACGCTGTATCTTACAAATAGCAAGGTAGGCAAAAGAGACCTGGGAACCTAACGTACGTCTAACTTACGTCTGGCTTAATTATACATTAACCGGTATATAGGTCGAGCGCGTACAATAATTAAAATAGTAGCAGCAAAAGTCATCAAATAACAATTACGCAGACTGATATCTGAGATTAATATAAGTATTATCAGGTGTCAATTACTGATATCTTATACCGAGAAAGTAAAGGTGAAAATAGTATTCAATTGCAGAGTAGATTCTATTGACGTTATACATCAGTAGTACCTTTGTAAGAGTTGAAATATTGTAGATTAATATTTTAAATTTATTATTATTATTTTTATTATTTAATATGAGTTGATGCAGTCATCAATATAATTATTAACGTATTTTATTGCATGTTTTCTGTGTGTATGTGGTTTGTTTTAAATTTTAATGATTGTTTTTTTCGTATGGGACGTCAGAGATTCATTATAAACTCTATCGCAATTAGTTCAACACTTTTTAAAATAAGATTATGAATATTCCTCATATGTATTAGTGTATTTTTATACTGAAACTAAAAAGTAGAAAATAGAGTTAAGAAAAACAAAAATATGTTTAAATTTTATGTTCATTGTATATGGTCTATAAAGTCGGCTAATAAGTGAGCCTTTTAACAAAGGTACGAGACGAAAATTGGCCGTAACATGAAAAGTTTATCTCGTCTAGACTTCTTAAGGGCTTCTTTAATATTTCTAGCCCATTCATACTTAAACATAATGAGGAAATATATGGTTGTGAACATAACAAACATTTTTTTAAATACAATTGCAATTTCAAAGCAATCAATATCATTGAATGAAGGCAGTTCTAAATATATACAAAATGTGAAATAATCCGCATAGTGTTATAATGTTATACCACTTAATAGGTAATACGCATAAGAGCATAAAAAATTGGCTAAAATTTATATTGAATATTCGTTTTTGACTCGTCGCCTAACACGTCACTAAGTCTGCTATGAAACTGCGTAACAAAAAGCAGAGACCGAAACCACCCCAGAAACTTCTTTGTTAATCCAAATATAAAGATATTTTACGTTCATTCCGTTTATAAGCACCTTGTGGCCTTACCGCATTTTAGGCTGATAAAAATTTACTCAATACTTATGTAATGCTAAAAAAAAACTTTTAAGCAATAAAATTCAAATATAAAAACTTTTATGTGTAAATTTTATACAAAATAAAAAACTTAGGTAGCAAATGTGTAGATAGTTAATGTTTTCTAAAGACACGTTAAGACCACCCGCCGACAAACAGGTTCTTCTCAGAATCACATGGACCTAAAAAAAAATCTATAGACGCTCCATAGAATATATTTTTGAATTTAGTAGAGTAAGTAATTTATAATTATTATATTTTTCAGATTTACGTTTCTTTTCCACAAAGCGAACGAGCGAGCGAAGCGATAGTTCAAGACCACACTTTGTATGGTCGAAGAGAATAACTAAAAACTTCTGGATATAGATAGGCCTCCTCTAACGCTCGTTACTCCGTCCGGTCCTGCGCCCTTTGAGTCCAGCGGGTTTCCGGTGTCTTCAAATATTATGTGTGTCTTATTTGTTTACAAAATTATATTTTAAAGCTTAAAACATATTTATGACCCAAGATATAGTTCCTATTAGAACTTTGTTTTGTTAAATAAAAAGAAAAAAATATTATATACTCTCGTAGGTAGATCTCAGAGAGATAAATGTCCTTAAAAACTATGCATAGAAACTTATAATTATTGAGTAAGACATTTGTTTGATAAGGGTTGGCGCTTACTATATACGTATATGCTTGAAAAATTGGTTTTAAAATTTAATTTATAAGTATGTGAGGCAATTTTACGAATGCAACACACATAATACGTTATTAATGTGTATTTATGTAAGACGTGAATGATTAATATGAAGCTAAAATTTGTTAAAAAAAGAAAATGTAAAGAATATTAAATTCGTTATTTAAATTCAGCAAGGACAAAATTACGAGAAATTTATTTTTTACTAAAATTTCTACAACCCTATGTATAATAAGTTGGTCATTAATGACCAACATTAGGATGATGAATGACGTCCAATGCATGCGCACGCGCAAATCTAATATTATGTTATATTTGAGCCTTACAAACATAAGTGCTGCAGTCGAAGCTTGTACTGTTCATCCTTATTCCATTGTAATAAAGCTTTATTGTTTTATCTAATCGGATTGAACTTTAGGCAAAGCTTTGCAGTTGACTGAACATGTCACGGTTGAATGATGATTGTGTTGAGAAAACGGAATGTAAAAGTATAATTGATATGATTAAAGAGATTGTCGTGCTTTGATTAGCACTCAAATAAGAGACTAGAGTTGTTTATAATTTTATCAATTTTATTAACTGAACGACCCTATTGGGCGGCGAACTTCTAATGTTTTAGTTCCATCAACTACTGCTCATATTTCATATTTTCGTCTTCGTCGTTCATTCTTCGACTATTCCTTGAAAATATGAAAAAATAATATTCATGTTATTACATGTGTACATAGTGACATGACACTACGTTCTCCGCAATCCGTTCGAAGTCGAGGTATTGTATTTTCGGTGAAGAAACTCAACGCGGTACTTTATTTACCAGAGTTAAATATTTCAATTCCTCCGGTAAACGAATATACAATCATTGCGATTACCTTTGAAGTCAGATGCTGTCCTACAGCGTTTGAATGCCTACAAATAATAAAAGAGACATTATAAAAGTTCTCGTACTATTGCACATTTTTACCCCCAGGGCAGATCAACAAATAAAAAATTTTTAAAACTTAAATGTATTAGTTGATAATATACCATATTAGGTATATTATATACATATTGTAAAATCCAATAAAATCATCATAAACTAAAATCACGTCATTTTAATTCACATCAGCATAATATCTTTGTATGAACAACGTAACATGTCAATTATCATTAGACGGTACGAGTATATCCAGAGGCTGCAAGTAATTTTGTATAGATTTCTAATATCATTCTAGCGGCTACATTTACACTTTGAGTTTCTCAAAGACCGACTTTATCGACTAGAAGTTGCACCATGCAAACAGTTATAAATATTATAGTTTATTATTATACCTAGGAGTATTTAAATACCTAATATTTAAATATTCCTTTAACGTGTAAATTCTTCGTAATTGAATCTTTGCGTCTTTATACAATTAAAGAAGACTAAAATTATGTCAAAATATTCAAGTGGATACTCGTATACTGACTGAAAATCCTATAGAACTGTTGTTTAGGCGCGCCAAGTGGGCAGAGAGAACCTAGTGTTAAGACACTGCGTTCCCCACTTTCCGCCAAATTCTGGAGGCATTGCGTGATGAGTGGCAGAACTCATCGCCGACGCCTCGACACCAGAGCGAAGAAATGGAATATAAACGTAAATAAATATTTTCTTTCCTCGAGTGGGGATCGAACCCCCAACCGTCGCGTTACAGTCACCCCCTTGTGCCGCTGCGCCACGAAAGCCTCAATACCAGTACGGCCAAGGAATAATAAGTCCATGTATTACAAAGCATTTCCATGGGGTTCTGTTCAGTGTACCAATTACGTCAAGCAATAGGTGCGGTGTTGAGATCGTCAAATTACCAGCTAAAGCTGCCGAGGGCTAAAGAAACATACTATTTAATGGTATGACATTTTTCAATGGCTCTTTTGATTGATATTCATTTTATTGGTAGGTATGTCTCAATAAACTTCACTGTAAGAAAGTTGAAAAAGAAGGAATAGATACAACTATTGTATAATAAAAGTCTTCTAGAAAATTTATATAGCCAATCTATAATATAATATTATTTGAAGACTATAAAGACTTCTTCTGAAGATTATGATCTTTAAAAAAGTAATCAATAATACTGAAGCAACATCCTGTACACAACACAGGCACTCTCGTTCGAAAGACTGTTTGAGGCTATCCTGGCGCAGCACAGTATCTTGAAATTGAATTATTTTCATTTTCTTACTCTACTAACAAAGAAATCACGGCGTTGAGTTCCGCTGCTCAACAGTCCCAAATTGGGCAGTGACCGGGCAAGAGAATGTGGAATGCGTGAAGGTATTGATGACTGTGTTATCAAACAAAAGTAATTATTCTAAAATCTATTTTTTCCTTTTTGCATCCACGATATATAGAAAGAATAAGACCGTTAAATAACCATGGAAAGAAATTACAGTCACTTAAAATGTTTTTTTACGTCATTCATTCATCATTTCCTTTCATGGATATTTGTATATGAATGTTCATTATTTTTTAATTTATTTCGCTATATCCTGCATGCCAAAGCAGGAAGGACCTAGTATTATGAATGTTTACATTAATTCCAGATTTAGTGAACCTCAACCTGATCTGGTCGAAAGAGGAAGTAATTAAACATTAACTTACATCTATAACAAAAAAATAAAAAAGTATACATTGTAAAATTTAAAAATTAAATGATAGTTCTAGTATATCTATATATCTATAGTTAATACTTACATAGATATATAGTAAATTATAGTTCACACCTCATAACAGATTACATAGACGTTAGTACATCCAATAGAGATTATAAAATTGCGTGCTATATTAATGAGATTGAGACGTAACGCGCATAATATGATAGCATTAATCATAACTAAAGGCACTGGGTCATATGAAAGCAGAGCAGAAAAAGCAATATTTCATTATATAATTAGATTTGACTAATATTGGCCCGCGGCGTCGTTCGCTTTTTACATTTATTCCTTAATCTGTGATGAAACCCTACATACAGTAACTTACGCAAAGTTATGTTTTTTATTTATATTATATTTAAGTTAATTATGCTCTTAAATTAGCACACTTCTGTATGAATATGTTTTAATATTATTTATGATTTTTTTCTTAAAGTAATTGCTGTTTTATAATATATCTTTATTTATACAAGAATTTAAATTTTTGGTTATTTATTTCATCACTATAATAATATTTTTTAATGTTATAAAAGTCTAATCACTACAAAAACACTATTTTATAAAGACTTATCCCAAATATCCAATAGCATCCATCAAGGCGTCGATACGAAAACCATAAGCGTAATTTTATTCAGGTTTACATATTTCTTCTACAAAGGAAAATTGAACTTAGGACTTATTATAAGTATTTGTGTTCCTCATTAAAGTCGCTTGTACCAACATCACTATAATCTTTAATAGGTGAGTAGGTGAGTAGACTTTAATAGGTAAAGAGAAGCCGCCTCTTCCGCCGATTGGCAAACAACATGACATACTATTGAATAATCATTAATTTTATGGCAATAACTCTTGCTTGCTTGAGCTTGGCATTTCATAAACAAAGACCTGTAAATAAGTTTTGTTTATTATTGTCTTTTTTTATTTTTGCACATCGCTTGCATTTCAAGAGGAAAACATTTAAAATTTATATTATTTTCTTCACAAAAAATATTGTTTCAATAAAGATAGATAGCATCACTGCGTCAATCTCTTTATATTTACAAACGTACCTATATGCTTATATGACCTGTAATAAAGATATATATATTTTTTTGTTGAAATGAAATATTTATTATTTACATTTCTTCGCTCTGGTAACGAGGTTAAGCTTGGTGTTGAGTTCCGCCACTCAACATGCAATGTCTCCACCATTTGATGGAAATTGGGGAACCGAAGTTTGGATCAAATCCGCTACCTCTCATCGACAGTTGCACGCTTGTGCTATATTTTAATTAAAATATAATGTAGCTTTTATAATTCTCTAATAAATAAGTATAAATGTCAATCAGTGTATATAATTATGTTTAATTTGTTTATATGTAATTTTTTTCTTAAACTTAAGATCAATCAAAGAAAGGTTACAATAACATATTTAGCTACGAAAGCTCTTCGCAATGTGTGTGTTGATTGACAACACTCACTTGACCCATACTTGAGTTTGTTTCTGAAGAACGCTTCACTTTTTAATTTTATTTGTAATTTTCGTTTTTATTTTTTGCAACTCATAAACATATTTAATAATACTTCCGTTAATGATAATAGTTATTAGATCACAAAAAGTTTATATTTCATAAAAAATATATATATAAAAACTGTTTTGTTTATACTAATCTAGAAGCGACTTATTTTAAAAATAAGCTAATAAAATTATTCGAGTATCGTAATAATTCTATAACGTCAATTTTCCTACACTGACGAATAGACAAAAAAAATAGAAATTCCAAGATTCAATTCAATTGCTCGAAACGCCATATATCAAGAATTCAATTCAATTAGAAATTCCATGAATTTTCTTTGAGGACATATAATATTGGAAATTTCCTTCTGAATCACAGATGAAATGGGGATCCCCGTTAGTCACATTTAATAATATAAAATAAAATTTCAAAGTGAAAGAAGTATGAATAATATCACCGCACATGGACAGAACTACCTACTTGAATTATACTGCACCATAGCAAAATATGTATAAATCTGGGTAGAAACGTTTGTCCCGAATTTAAACTTTAGATATGATTTATTGTTAACTATGTTTAACGTTTAATAGAAATAACACTTCAAATTAGCGATCTGAGCGAAAATTTGTAAGAGGCCCGAGTAGCACAGGGAGACAAGCGTGTGATTGTAGACGTGACGGTTGTGGGTTCGATTCCGACTCGGGGGAATTGAGTATTTATTTTTCATTCTTTCGCTCTGGTCACGAGACTCAAGAATTCGGCGGTAAGTGGGAAACAAAAGTGGCTTAACAGGAACAAAGTGTTTTAACACTAGGTTTCTTCTGACTACCATGCTACGTGCGAGATACAGCGTGAAGCTAACTTAGTAATCTAAATCCAGTAAATAGAAATTTACGTACCGTAACGTAAAACACATAATTCTTATATATCATAAATATCTACATCAATCTATCTTTAAATTTATAATGTTTTAATTTATTTAAAACATTGCAAATTATATATTATAAAGAATATTTTCACAACAACTAGGCTCTATATGAAAAAGTATTGTTACAAATGTATAGAATACGTTTATGTACGCTTTCATTTCCTGCTAGTTTTCTCTTCATTCATACAGCTTTTATAAATTATTAATTAATCTAAATACTGAGAAAAACGTTGAAAATGTGTCATCGTTGATTGTTCAGTTATTTTATAAAGATATTTACTGTCAACATTCCTCTGCTGTGTGTAAAATATTACATATCTTCTGTTTTTCAATAAAATTGACTTCCGGTCCTCACTTGTCGCGGAATTCAGTGGCGGAATTCAACGCTGCGCTTTGCTTCATTACCTGAAAAATTAAATATTTAACTTAGTGCGAATCGAACCAATAATCTGTCGCATCTAAAGTCGCCCTCTTATGCCCATGCGCCACGACAGACCTCAACAAGCTTAGTTCGACAATAGTAGGTACATAAAAATATGTACATGTCCTTGAGCTGGAATTGAACCTACTTGCACCTACAGACTTTGCAACTATTAATATCACTGTCAAAACGCTCAACACAACCTATATACCTTTAATCGAATAAACTCATATTACTAAAATATAATTACACAAACACGTAACACTAAACTTAATGACTATTTCACTAAATAAAACAAAAGGGTAATAGTGATGTATCACAAACCCCCCACAAAATATTCCACGTTTGGTAATCTTAGATTTATTCCGTAATAAATTCACAACATAATAGTCGATAAAGCTAAAATCGATTTAGTGTAAGAGCCAGTAAATCATGTTCGCTTATAAGCAGCCGACCATAAAGCTCCGTATTTCTACAATTTATCACAATCAGTCACTATCTCTTGTATTCAACGTTAAGTGTTATATCACTTGATATTCTCGTAGCACTGATTTAACTATTATAGCCTATATAACGTATTACACATTGTTTTGTAATAGATTGCATTTTTTATTTTAAAAATCGTATTTATTATAGAAATATATTTTATATTTTTTGAGACCAGTCGTGGCACAACCTTGTGACTGAGGAAATTTCTTCGTTTCGGTATAGAGGGGAAAGGGCAGCGTTGAGTTCTACCACAGAATTCGGCAGAAAGTGGGGAGCGGCGAGTCTTAACACTAGGCAGTGTGAAACTGGGAAAAAATATCAATCAATAGAATCAGAACAGATCATCAGAATCAGATGAAGCTTAGGCATAATTAAAGACATGTACTCGTATGTGTTGAAACATTAAGTCAAAGAATCTTCTAATACTACTCGTATTTTTGTAAAAAGGACGGGTTAGTAGTTAATTATAACAATAGACTTTGTCTAATATTTCAACCTGCATCATCTACATATGAACATACCTACTAAAGTAATTAAAGCTCACATTCTATTGTATGACATAAGTTTAAATTTTCAAAGTTACGAGTATAATATACTAACTGCTCCTTTCTACAGGTATTAGAAAATTGAAAAATTACAAGCTCTCCTGGCTAATTTATATTGTTACAGAACATCCACAGACCGATGTGTTCATATTAGTTTGCTCGTTAAGTGAAACTCACGTAAGAGTCTTCTTAAACGACGGTCACGGATTCAATCCATGTAATTGTACGGTGTACATGGCAATCTATGTTTTGACGATGTCGTATTTCAGTTTGTTCGTCATTATTACAAAGATTTATTGGTTTATGTTTATTTAAGTCCGTTAAACTAAATAGGCCTGAATTATAGAAAAAAAACTATTTTTCTTACATAGTAAAAAGTGGTATCTATGGCACTAAAAGTTAAGAAAATGTATCTACTTCCAAGGAGGTAATAGATTCACAATCATTAGGAGAGAAAACAATAACATAAAATCATTCTCTTTGCGAACTTCTAGAAATTGCTTAAGTTACAAAAATATTATTGGTAGCATATCTAGGCAGTTGCTGCCTGTGTAGTGTTATTTTTTTTATTTCATTAATAGAGAACGGAATGTCTTGACATTAAATTTCCTCTGGATCTTCTCTTGGACTTCTAAATACGGAAGAAAGCTGGTAGCTGAAAAATAATTATAAATTCGCTTTTAGGTAATTTTATTTAGAAGATTTCGTTACATCCTTGCGAGCCTTGACAGACCCCAGAAATACACTTAACAAAATACACATACGGTAGTAGCGCACTTGTAACATTAATGCTAAGTATTGGGCAAGTTTGCAATCTGAGTAACCGACATAATATTGACATCTCCTTTCGCTATCGACCTTACAGTCGAAGTCAAGAGGTATGCAAGAAGCAACTCAACACCGTAAAGTTTACTGATATTTTGAAACACCATACAATATTTACTAAACAATTTATTTTATTCAAATATAAATTTAAGTGTGAAATAAAAGTACATTCCTAATAAATACATTTCCTTTTTCATATTTATTATACTTATCTAGTTAGAGGCAGCCAGGATTTGTATACAACCTTTTCTATTAAATTGTTTCCATTGAAAAGCGTAAAGATTGCAATGACATGAATACTATTAAAAAAATATTTGAATCCTAGCAAGTTTACCTACTAATTAATATGATAAAGCCTTAAATTCAGTATAAGTAAATGTTAATAATTATGAGACATATTGCCAAATATATTGAAACGAACATGCATCAATCTAATCTTTTAACAATCACGTATTACGTAAAATTATATTTCTTTTCTTTTTAACAAAACAAAAAACTTTTCTGGGTGATATATAAATTGAAAATAAAGGAAGAACATCTTTCATAATTTAAATTGAAATAGTGTTAATACTATCCACCCAGTTCCCACTTTCCGCCCAATGTTTATCTGAGCGGAGAAAGAAAAAAATACTGAAATATAATTAATTATTGCCGCGGGGAATCAAATCCACGACCATTACGTTTACAATCAAACACTCTCTATTCTATTTCACAACGACGACCTAAAAGCAAAGCGTGCATCCTAATTCTATTTAATAAACGTCATTACTGTCAATATACAAGATCAAGATAAGAGCATTTATTAGACGAATTTAATTAAACCAAATGAAATAACTTCCTATAAAAACACAACACTGGCCTACAAATTGTTATCCCGTACATCAACACTATTGTAAACGTTACTTAATAAGGCGGTAACGAGAAGTAATTAACTTCTGACAATGCGTGTTTCAATTATTTAAAATATGTTCCTACGATTGTGCAAACAGACAGACAGTGCGACAAATTGTTATGTAACACCGGTTGTACTGTTGAGGTGTGGAAGGCAGAACAATCATGTCGTTATTTATCCTATAAAGTTTGAGAAAATTCCTTTACTTCTCTCTCTCTTATTCCGCATGACAGAGTTCCATAATATTTGGTCGACTCTCCGATTTCTTCTCAATCATCATTATTTTCTAATTTGTTGTGTTTTTCCTACTTCTCTTACCGTTTTTATTTGCCTCATGCCTCTTAATCTTGACTTAAATATATTTCGATTGTAAAATATACAACATGTTTTATAATAAAACTTAAATTGAAGTATAGCAAGATATAAACTCTATATTTCACATTACCTTTCACTTGTAAGATCCATATTATAGAAGTTGGACAAGAGTTAAGTTGGGGTCGTGTCAACAATTGTCACATTCTCGTGATACTTGCTTATCTAAATGCTTACGATATCAAATAATCTTAAAATCAATAACATTATATGCTTTTAAAATATAAATTAACTTTAATTTCCATGAATTATTATCGTTACAGTTTTCTATTGAATACATTTTGTCAGAAATAGTCTAAGGAACAATTTTTTTTAATTAAATTTGGTGGTTTTTTTTATTTTTATGCATCTTCTTCAATGTACTCATTTTTCACTTCTTTTTTCAATTGGCGTTTCCACTGTTTACTACTACGGTCAAAATTGCGATCATTCATGAAAATATATAAAATATGTCTATATCAACTAAATGACGACCGTAGTCGCCTACGCCCACAAACATGGGACTACCTCGAGAATTCGGCGGAAAGTGGACAACGAGAGTGTTTTAATGAAAAATTGGCTACCTGCTATGTGAGGGAAACAGCGTAGAGTTAAGTACATCTAAATGTATATTTCAAGTTATATTTATTAAAATTATATAAAACGCAATACAAATTTATCACGCACCTGCACCATTTCATTTAAATATCTATCGTATATTCGTAGGAGTATGTCAATATTAATGATAATAGTAATCAATATATCAATATTATTGCACATATAAGTGAAACGTGGATTATAGTTATTGTATAAATAATTGATTCATTACAAGACCCTCGCGGCTCAGTGGTAAATCGTCTGTTTTTAAACACGGTAGTTGTGGAGTCGGACACCGTGAAGAATTAAGTTAACTTTATTTCACTGTTCTGGCAAAAAAATATGAAATATTACATAACATAACATAAAAAGTCTTTATTTCACACCAGAAAATTACATATTCCACAAATATATATTACATTTTATATTTACCCATATCCGTGGGCAAAGGAGGTGAAAATCTTTCTTTCTATTTAAATTATCATAAAAATTAATGATTACTTTGGTCAATAGTGTTAATTACTTTATTTTTCTATTCAGTTATTTATATTCTATAGTTCTTACTATCACCTAATCCTGGCCTACAAAATAATATGACATAATAGAATGTGTCGGGCGTGCCTTTAATGTGATTGCTACTTAAAGTGATACAACGATTTGAGTGAGATTTGTGTGTCGGTGCATATAAAACAAATTATACATACAGCTGGTTAAAATTGTTGCTATTTAAAGACAGTAAATGCTATAAAAAATTAGAGTGATTAAAGAGTTAATAATAACACTTAGAAAAGGAATTTGAAAAACTAATAAATATTGCAATAATTTGTAGACAAATCCCGTAGGGGCCCTAGCATGTGACTGTAAACGCAACAGGTTGTGGGTTCAATCCGACTCAAGGAAATTAAATATATTATTATTTTCATTTGAAGCAAATCGCGTCGTTGAAATCCGCCACTCAACACACAATGCTCTAGGATTTGGCGGTAAGTGGGAAACGGAGCGTCTTAACACTAGGCTCAATACCCCCCTACATGCGATATACATCGTGAAGTTGAAATAAAAAAAAATAGAGTTTCAAAAAATAGCTTAAAACATACAGCCTACCGTGTGTCTCCAAAGTCGGTGTTTTAAAACTAACTGATATCAAATTAGGTACGCACTTGTCGTACAGCGTACAGCGTACAGCGTACACGTTATCAGCAAATGAAATACTTGTACAATGCACGTAATAGTACAGATTAAATAGGATTGGGTGGACTTTTGTAATGGCGTCCACTTGTCTATAATGCTATTAACATACTTACATTACGATAAATAACTTATGTTTATATTTCTTTAGCTTTAGATATCGTTATAGTATATTTACCTTTTTTACGTTACAATTTTATTAAATTTAATTATGAGTTTATGAGTATCTATTTTTTTTACTTTTCATTAAGCCCAACGTTTGTGGCGACTCCTAATAAAATAAATAATTGATAAATATTAGCATAATTATAAATATATACATAAAAATTGCATAGTAGAGATCTGCCGGACTGAAGGCGTTTGTAGACCTAGTTCCTAATATTTTCTTTAAACATCGATTGTAAAAAATTAAATTCATTATAATGACTAGACCTATTAATAAAGAAAAAAACAAACGAAAAAATATTTGAATTGATTTACAATTAACTGAACATGTACTTGTGTGTTACATATTTAAAGTAGGACAATTCAGTAATAACATTACTGATCTCATTATTATACAATATTAGTCTATTACATATAATTGTTTAGTCATCTTAATATATCTTTTGCATAACAAAAATTATACACGATTTAATTAAAATATAAGCACTATAATTATTTACATGCTATGTAAAATTGTGTAAATACAAATTAGAAATTTGCTTCTTAGTACCCCGGGGCAAAAATATAGATTTATTATTGCTATTTTATTTTAAAATCGATGTTATTTTACGTCAAAATAATCTTCAAAAACTAGGCTTCAGTTCAATATTTTTACATATTTTCAAAGAAAACCACATTTTTTTTAAATATACTGTGGTGCCTCAAAATGAGAAACAATATAATATTTTTTTTTACTTTAGGCTGTAAATTCCTCGAGTAGGATTCGAACCCAGAACCTGTCACGTTTACCTCTGCACTACGGCAGGCCTCAAATATTTAAATGGGTGCTTATAAATAGTGATAGTACATTACTTTCAATATCCTGTATAGAGTTATTTAACAAATAGTCATAGGAAATGGCACCAATATCAATTACTATACATATCAAAATATATCATAGCAATTGAAAGATACAATAAACAAAACAAGGAAATCATTAAAAGACTAACACAGTTCCTTCCCAAAGTATCAGAGAAATAATAGATATCGTCGATTCGTTTCAGTTTCACCTTCGTACGTTGTTAACCCGAATATCTGGCGGTAGGTAGAACGCATTTCTCAAATGTACCAAATAAATGAAGTGTGCGGAAACACGCGATACTTGCTTAAGAAAATGTCATTTTATGCATTTTTTGTATATGTATTTACTAGTGGCACTTACGCGGCTTCGCCCGGTTGAACTATACTTTTATTTATTCAATATTAGGTATTTACGAGTATTCAGGGAAAATTTGGTTGATTATTTTAGTATAGTTGTCTATTATACTATATTGCACTTAAAAATTGTTATATTATTTTTTTGGCATATTATACTCACAAATTTTTTTCGTGTTAAATAGAAAAAATATAATTATTTCACATTTAGTTATATAGATAGACGGTAAAGGTCCATAGCAATCGGCTCAGCTATTACGAAGATTTGCCCAGAGAAGACAGAGAGAAAAATTAAAATGTTAAATTTTTTGATACCTCTTACCTGATAATTGTAATTTACATTTTTTTAATTTGAAAACCTATATCTAATCCTTTTTAAGAGTAAACTGTATACATACTCTTCAAAAGTCTTACACAAAAAAATCAAATAATATAAACAAAATTAACAAAATATATTGATGTCAATAGACAATATATTAAAAAATATAATTAAAACTAACCAAAAGTTACACATCCGATGCGATTTTAAAAAAGCACGCGTTGTCTTTGATTGCCCAATTTAAACGTAGCAATGTTTTAACTAAAGAGCTTCAGTTATTGGCTATTATCGTAACATGAACATCTAATATACTGCACCATAATTATTTATAGTCGAACGAGAGGTCAATTGGCTTATTCGGAAACCAATTTCAATGATAGGCACATAATTGTTTCACTTTTACTTTTTATATTATACTCGTATGTCCGACACCACAACCTGTTCTTATGTGGATGCATAATATTTAATAACTCACTTCAACATCTGAGTTACGTGAAGTATTTTAAACGTGAAAAACGCTAGAAGGCTAACTACGCAGGTACATCCATGTTCTGTCATTTGTGTTATTTTTGCAATTTATGAAAGAGTATGTCAATTCCATTTCTCGGATACCATACGGGTACAGGTACTATATACTGAAATCATGGTTTCATTACCTACCTGAAAAAGGCACCTTTATAAGATGACTTTGTTGTCCGTCCGTCTGTCTGCCTGTCTGTCTGTCTGACAAGACCCTTTATATCAGGAACGCTTGAAGATATCGAATTGAAATTCAAGTCATATCAGATCTACGATCACTTGATTTCCTGAAAAAATTCCGTATTTCTACATTTATTTTAAAAAAATAGCCGTTTATATCGCAAAAAACGCTTATTTCGATACTAAAAAAGGGAATCAAAATTAAAAGGGTACTTCCGGTTGACCCAGAATTACGAAATTTGGCAACTAGTATCTACAGGTAGTACTTGTTCAGGAAAAAATCTGAAAACTATACATTTGTGGTAAAATATTAAAAAATAATAGCCTTAAAACGGGGGCAAAATTTGATATTAAACCACTAGTTCAAGTGAAATAGCAGATGAAAGGGCTAAGCTAAGCTTGAATTTAAGAAAAAGCTCGAGACTTCCAATTTTTGTATGGAACACTCAGTGGGCGAACCCGACTCACGCTTGTCCAGTTTTTTTTTCTAACATACGAATAATAAATATAAAAAAATAATCTTATCCAATTCAATTAAAATAATATATTATTGTCGTATTAAACGTTGATAAATCTTGATCCTTTCTACTAACTTAAGTGAGGTAATTATATAAGAGATAAGCAAATCATTTCGTTGATCGATCTATTTGAACATGTATATAAAATGAGATTGTCGCCTATTACATACAGTCCTAGCACAAGTGTCCTAACTGAGAAAACAAGATATCCTTACATTTAAAAAAAGTCATTGTTATTTACATTATATTATATTATAAATTAGTTTTAATATAAATTATTATTTACACTCTACGTTATATATTATTAATATAAATAAAATGGAAAAATACAAATAATATTTACTCTAGATATGACTATTTGTAGCGATAGCCTTATATATATATTATAGTGCGTACGAAACCTTACATCACTGCCATCTAATAGATTCGTTGATTACAGTCTGTTTAACATCCGACGGAAGACGGTTGTTACAGGTTAATTTATTATAGTTTTCTTTCAATAAGATAACCATTAGCTGTATTTATAAACGAGTCGATTGAGATTTATAGAGTAATGAAAGTGAACATTTCTTTTTTTTTTTAAACACATCTTCGGTTTTAAACGCCGCCCATCTAATTTAAAGAACCATTAAGAAGTACCTGTTCTGACGGACCGGATGTGGGTAAAGAAAAATTGTTTTGTCACATGTAAACAAACCTTATTTCATTAATCAAATAGTTTTTAAAAATCTAATTTTATTCTTTTAATGTCTTGTTATTTCAGTTTCACCCATCTTTAGCACGGTAGCAGTACTAAGTTGCGCGTCTATCTCCACCTCAAAGGCCGGCAACGCACCTGTAGCTCCTCTGGTGTTGCACGGGGTCGTGGGCGGCGGTGATCACCATCAGGTGACCCGAACGCTCGTTTTCCTTGTCCTTTTTCCATAAAAAAAGACAGAAGGAACTTAGTATTAAGACACTTCGAACCCCACTTTCCGCCGAATTTTCTAGCCATTGCAAGTTGAGTTGAGTGGCAGAACTCAACGCCGCGCTTTGCCTTGTTACCAGAGCGAAGACATTAAAATATTAATAAATAATAACTCCTCATCCCAAGTGTCCCCCAATTCATCATAATTATAAAAATTATATATAATTTTTTGAAGTGTAAGTAACCAAGTTGCTTAAATCGTATTTAATATTTGTGTTAGCGTCTTCACTCAATGTTACCAATCGTGTTTGTTTACACCTTTATTTCAACAACGTTAATTGTATTGCTCAAACATGTGGACAGAAGTGCTAACTTCTTAATAGCTTTTGCTAATCAAAAGGCGTAAACGTGGGTATTACTTAGGTAGATTATTATTTTTTCATTTTGACACATCTTGTACTTATGGGCATAGGAATATTGGGGAGGAGGATTTTTTTGCCCACCCCAGAATAGTCTTGTACCACCACAGAAATTCCAGACCCTCCCCCCTTTCGCAATTTGACGGCGTCTAATTTTGAACACGATAATTTTGGATTTGACCAAAATTGATTTGAAGGGAACGTATTTTCTCGTTTTAATTTTAATTTTATTTTGATTATTTTCATACCATTCATTTTTATACATTTTATATGTTTTCTGCTTTCATTCATTACATTGTCCTAATAACCTTATTCACACACTTAAAAATTGCACCAATACAGAAACCATCACTGTGAAACAAAAAGAACATTCAATTTAAATGTTTTATATCCGCGCAATTGTAATACTTATTCATTTTTATGTATTTACCGTAGCGTTAAAAGGAATAAACGGAGAGGACTTAGTGTTAAGTTATTCTGTCCAAAACAAAAACTAATATTACTTAGGCGAATTAAAAAGCTAAAGAGGAAGAAACTGAATGGATTTTAATACTTTCCTATGTAATTTAAATGAATATTTACTGTTAAATTGCATTTTTTAGCTTACATTGTATCCCACACATGTTGAATCGAGAAGCTTCCTCAATGCTTTATTACCAGAGCGAGCAAATGAAAATATTACATATTTTATTCCTTACAGTGTGCTGCTGTAGAGACCCATATGGCCAACAGCGTACTGCTCAATCGAACAACGAACGAAAACGAACGTACAGTGTGCTGTTAGTATGTTTCTTGGCCGTAAACTGTTTCTATCGATCAAATACAATAAACTATCCGGATGGAAGAAAAACCCAAAAAAATATTATAAAATTACGAAACTATTAAAGTGTGTGAAAATATATAAGATTAGAAATCATGAATAGAATAAGAAATCTTAGTTTCCATTGCTACAATCTACGTTATAAATCTAAAGAAAGAATAATATAATAAGTACGTATATACAGATCAAGAAATAAAAAAACATAATGAATTGTTAACAAGCAGTCAAACTAAAAGCAGGTTAATAGGCTAAGGTATACGTATAAGATT
The DNA here is from genome assembly GCA_016802625.1 of Heliconius numata. Classification (NCBI taxonomy): domain Eukaryota; kingdom Metazoa; phylum Arthropoda; class Insecta; order Lepidoptera; family Nymphalidae; genus Heliconius; species Heliconius numata. The sequence continues at coordinate 2,076,037 of JAEBDU010013194.1, forward strand.
ACTCTCAAAAATACCCCCATTTAGGCAATCTTTGTATGGGAACTTATTAAGTGAAACAGAGGAAGTGCGAATGATATTCAATCCAAAACGATACAATCTACACTTGCGTTACGCTCAACGCTGCGTTATGTCACTGTGAAATTCGGTACGTACGAGTATTAACTAATTATTTAACTCTTGACACCGGTGGCCGGATTGTTCACAGAATAAATAGTGAAGAGAGTAAGGGTCATTGATGTTTCTTGCCTTGAATATGTAAAAAAATATGCATCATCCTCATTGGAGCAAGGTGATTAATCACTAACATTATATCTATATCTCTTTAGGTTCTTTATTTTTATTATTTCTTCCAATTGCTGATGCATTAATTTGAGCAATTACAATCCATCATTCCTATCCATTTCTTTATTTCTTTAAGATGAAAGAAAAATTGAAAACGAGTTGCTACCCGTTACCATATATAGAGAAAAAATATACACAGAAAAACATATAGGAAATATAATAATAATAAAAACGGGCACAATGTAGAAAAGAAAACCCTCAGTCATTTGGTTGACAAAAAAAATCCAGTCGAATTGATAACCTCCTTTTCTTACAGAACTTTTATCTTGTGTTTATTGTTTGTATCTATAAATTTTATGTGGAAACTTAATTGGATTGTGTGTCATCTTTTAAATTTGTAATGTTTGTGTATTTTGTATTCTGTGTGTTTCCCTAATAAAAATATAAATATAAATAAAATAAAGAAGTCGGTTAAAAAGTACAAAGATGCCACTTCTATTATAGCCATTTATTAATATTGATAAATTTGTATTGATATATTGTGACGGCTTAGATACGGACGATAGTGAATGAGATGACGTATTGCGTGATGAATGGAGTGCAGTCAGCTCGAATATGGACAGGTATTCGCAAACCGGCCTCAAACCACAGACATACAGTCCAATGCTTTGTGGGTCACTTCACATATATATAAAAAAAATTTTTTTACTATATTACGATGATATAAGAGAAAGACTTCTTTAGATTACATATTATGTTATTACAGTGTATTTGTATGTACATTTATACTTTTGATCCAAATATGTTTCCTTATTATAGATAATAGATTTTTTTTTTATGGAAAAAGGACAAGGCAAACGAGCGTTCGGGTCACCTGAAGATGATAACCGCCGCCCACGACCCCGTGGGTAGAAGAATAAGAAGATAGAAGGTACCCATATCGTTCCAGGTCCGTACGATATGGGTACCTTCAAAAAGCGCGTCTATCTCCATCTCAAAGGCCGGCAACGCGCCTGTAGCTCTTCTGGCGCTGCACGGGGTCGTAGGCGGCGGTGATCACCATCAGGTGACCCAACGCTCGTTTGCCTTGTCCTTTTTCCATAAAAAAAAAATATTGATAGGATATCTAAAGAATTAGAGTTAGCATTATTACTTAATTTGCAATTAGCGTTCATGCGTAGCCTTATAAAATAAAAAAATAATTTGCTAGCAAAATCATGTAATTTTTCAACATGAAACGAAAGACTGTGTTTTTTTGGATTACATGTTACATTCAGTTGACAGTACATTTCATTCAAATATATTCGTTAAAAAATACTTTAACATTTATAGCAAGGGAAATTTTGGTATCAAATATGAAATAAATAATACTGGTATCACGTAATAAATACTTATTTATAGTAAGTATACTTAGTCTAAAAATATCATAAATCAGTTCTGTTCCCACAAATAAATCACCGGTCAAACTCTAATAGGCAAACAAACAGCATTATATTGTCCGCCATTAACCTCTAATTTGCTGGAACAAACATACTGTGATGTGTATTGATGAGGAGCTCGCCATGGTCATAGGATGTGGAACAATCGTGAAGTCATTTCATAATAGTAAAGGCTGATGCATATGAAGAACGATGTCACAACCCATTTGTACCACCATATTTCATTGTAAAAGGACTCGACTATAAAGTTTATTTATCAAAATTTGAATCTATCGAACACATATACATATTTTATTTTAATTTATAATATCAATTGAATATTGGTAAAATTAACTCATATTATTATTGCTTCATTTAAATGTAGGCTGTTAGTTCTAAATCTACTATGATAAACGCAATCGTTACTTAACTCACTGTAACTGAAAAGAAATTTATATTCAATAATTAATTTTACTCTTTTTAAGTGCTGTCTAACGATAATTTCGGCTTCCTGTCGATTTAAAACCCCCATATGACCTAACATATGGATGTTTCGTCAACCCAGGCAGAAATTATTACAGCACATTTTCTAGACTACTATCTTTCCTAAGCAACTTGAGTAATTATTAATAAACATAATTCTTATCATAAAGATCTATCATTCCTTACGAAGTCGATTATTCAATAAACAAAAATGACATGCACTTCCTGCGGCAGTTCTCGGTGTAAGTGTGGCCGTACAATGTGTGCTTCATTACATAAACCCTGTAGCCTGTATTGTGTCAGCGACAACGCCACGCTATCTCGTAATTAATCTAAGATCCAGATCGACAGTGCGTGTGCGCATGTAGCAATTAGACGCACTGTAAGAACTGTAGTTTACTATAGACGGGATTCGTAGTTCATAAATATTTACATATGCTTAATTTACTATGAAATTAATTATTCCCAATTTAAATTATAGCATTTAACAATAATATTAGTAAAAAGAATAATCTCCTATTGCAATATAATAAATGATTCCCATTCTAAATAATAATAGGTGTCATTCGAATGTTAGACATATTTGATTAATACAGTCGTATAGATTCTCAATAGTGCACTTAATAACACGGAAAAAGCATCATTTAACACTATACTGAGCGTGTCAATAGTAAAATTGCAAAATTTGCATAATTATATCGGTTATTCACGCCTGAGCGAGGCACGGCTGGCCACTTTGAAGTGATTGCTTCCTTATGTATTTAATTATGCTAAACATACATACATATGTACATATATAAAAGATACGAACTTTATTTAAAATAATTTATGAAAATACCGCAAATTCTTTAATTATCCAAATAATTAAAATTAATTACAATAAAATTAATATACAAACTACAAAAGTTACACTTCAAAACAGAACCCTAAAAACAAATAATTTTTAGGAAAATAAAGAATCCATATGTATGTTTCATTTACATATTATGTTAAAGAAACGGAATGAAATGGAAGCTATAAATTTTTCCATCAGCTATTTATACTCAGATTTAAAAAAAAATAATTACATTTGAAGAGACAAATAATAAATTAATTAAATTAGCAACGAATTAACCTATGACATGTGGACACTTATAGACGGCTCAAGTGAAATGTAGTCACGATACCGTCGAGTAATTAATGCTGATTAGAATAAATCGTTATGCTATTAGTTAATAAAACTCTTAACGGTAATACTTTACTGCGGTGATATTTAGAATTTGCATCTGAATGGCGAATAAAGAAACCATGTGGAGGTTAAATCTTAAATTTTGTTTTAGAAGTTAATGCTTTAAGAAAATAAATAGAAACGACTTAACTGTCAAGATACAGTTAAGTCGAATTTCGTCGTTTACGCCGATTGTCGATTGAAATGTCACTTAACTTTTTAAAATTATATTTTATATTTTTTTTTCAGTCGCAGATTTGGTCAAAGAAAGTGTGACGTTAATTTTCTTAACATTAAATAAATCTTATCATATATCTATAACATTTTATAGAACAGAAAAATAACAAGTATTAAATTGAAACAGGCGTTCCACATAATAGTTAATATCGAACATATTTAACCAAAATTACCGAGCTTTCTCCAAGACCTAATAGCAAAACATGTAGCCTTATTCAGCCCTCCACATGGTCAAATGGCCTATTGTCACGTTGGCTATGTAAAATATGTTAAGAGTAAAAGTAGATGTTCCTATATATTATATATATAAAATATTTAAACCTACTTACGAAGAAAATAAAGCCTATTATGCGCGTAAAATCTATTACAATTTAGTCGACTAAGACTCGTTACTGACTGAACATTTAGCTACTGTTAGTAATAGCTAAATTATTATATGAATTATAATTTTACTTTATGTCAGATTATTACATTAGTAAATAATATTATTATAAGAATTAGCATGTCTTAAATGATATTTTATATAACCTATAAATATACCTATATAACCGTAGGAATATTGGTGAACTGGCTGTATGGAGAGAGAGATTTATTATTTATTATTGTATCTGTGCTTTTACGACTTATATTTTGAGCGCCAAAATGTTACTTGATATTTTTTTTTCAGTATTTTATAATTGTATATATATAACTTTTATGGAAAAAAATCCAAAAATAAATGTCTCTATCAATCTTTAAACATTCAGCCTAAGTCTCAAGTGAGTATATTTTCCCATGATAGCCGGGTTACGGAATGCAAACAGGAAGGGGACCGTTTCGTACGCCTTTGTTTTGTTTTGGAAAACGTTATTGTTACATTTAATTAGCGTTACTTATTGGCATTTGTTGCATAAGGCTATTATATAGAAAATCAGTACATACTAAATAGTGTAAACAATTAGTGATTATGATAGTAATCGGCATGCTACAAGAAAACATGTGTAAGATACGAGAGTTTATGCTCTTGTTTTATCTAGTAATAATTACTTAGAAATAACACTAAATCTTGCTTTTATTTGCTAAAATATCTTTTAATATATATTTATTTGTTATTTATTTTTTCTAGGCAACATAACTTTTTTCTAAAATAACGGATGACTAACAAAAGCTAAAGTTAACTTTAAAGTATACTGTCTCTACCATCAATCTTACTAGAACTTAGAATTGTCTATAATACATGTAATGTTACCTTACATGCATTATAGACAATTCTCATAAATACTTTAAATATTTCCAAAATCACTTCTTTCTTTTTATCACACTTATTCAACTTTTCTTTCTTTAGATAAAATGTGGAACCCTTCTTCAAGGATTTTCTCAACTAAGCTAACTTCTCACAACCTACATATAAATAGCTTCTACAGTCCTAAATTTAAAGTAAACACTCGTTAGTCGGTGACTGTCCTTTTTAGCAAGGTTATTTAGTGGAAGCAATACGGACACTACAACGATATACCAGAATGAAAGTAATAAAAGCGAATTATGCGTTTGTTGCGCAATATTTGCAACACCGTTGTCGGTGCGTGGGTTGTTTTACACTACATTTAATGGTACGGCCTTTCAGCGGCCGTTAACGTCGTTAACCCGTTAAAATGTCTAATGACCTTTTTAAGTGACGAGTTGATTGAACCGTGATTAAACGTTATACAGATATATTATGTATAGCAAAAATTTAATATTATTTTGATGTTTTTTTTCATTCTGTCGCTCTGGTGTTGAGGCAAGCGCAGTTTTGAGTGCAACTGCTCAACACACATTGCCTCGAGAATTCGGCGGGAAGAGGGAAAGGCACTTGCCTTGCTTTAATATATACGAAGTGTCATAACACTAGGTTTCCAGATTCTCTCAATCTACATTGTTATGTACAGAATACAGCGTGATGCTAAAAAATAATATTTTTTACAATATTGTTGCCATAGTTGCGCATGGGGACAATGCATAACTGAAAACGTAATGGTTGGCTATGCGATCCTCACTCAGATAAAGAGCGCGACGTTACATTCCGCCACTCAACACGCAATGTTTGGTATTCTGCTGACGTCTAGAGAAGGGTTTTGACAGTAGATTTTCTCTGCCTAACCTGCTATGCAGAATAAGGCGTGAAGCTGAATGAGAAACAAGGATAGCTACGATTACCTACATACGTCTCGTAGATTTGTAAGAGATCAATAATTCCGTCTTCCTCCAATCAATTTATAATGCTTGTTCAACAATTTATATCGCTATTTGATTATGGCGTTTCAGTTGAGCACATCATTTCGCCAATGTCACGTTGTAAGAGAACACAGGAGAGATGCCAAAAAATTCTAAGGTAATAAAAGAAAAAAAATGAGATATTCTTATTCAATAGGAAAATGCATGTCAATAAAAAAATTGTAAAAATAATAATAAACAATAACTATATCTCTTCTACGTACCTATTAAAATATTTCATAATATTAAGTAAGATTTTTGAAATCTCAATATTAACATATTGGTTAAGTTAGCAAGTCAAACCAATAAAGAGAGTAGTTTATTACCACCGAGTGCGACGCCATGTGTGGCCGCGAGCCGCGAGCCGCGTTGAAGCGTTCACTCCGTCAAGTTAGCATTTAGCGCGGCTAAAGCACGCACGAACTGTATTTTCATATTATAATAATGGTCCATTCCAAAACATTTCCATAGGATTTTTTATATTTAATTTTCGATTTACTTAAACTAATTTCAGCCATAAATGTCAAGACTAGCACAATTGAAAGCTTAATGTAATAAATTACATAGAACCTTACATAGCTCACATGTATAAAATATAAATGGATTTTCTTAATAAAATTAGAATATGCAGTCTGGCACTCTCCGTCGCGACAAGTTGTCTATTATGCTAACAAAGTTATAAGTCTGACAAGCTTTTTGTACATTAAATTAGAAGTTCATCATTTAATTCACGTCAGAGTTTATTATTTTTGTCGTAACTTCTTACACATTATATAAATTTTATATATCTCTTATTTTATAGTTTTAATATTAAGATCTCACAATTATTTTCAAATTAAAATTTGCAGAAAATTGCAGACTAACTCAGTTGAGGTCAAATAGTCCTTTCACTGGTTAATCTTTGCTACTTTTCATCACTCGACTAACCGCCATAATGTGACACACACGAATATAAACTTTAGCCTTTTCTCATGCGGTGCAATTATGCAATAAAAAAGAAAATAATCCCAATAAATAACTTTTCTCTGATTTAATTTGAAGTAACACGAAATACCTTAAACAAAACAATATTTTGGTTATAAAAAAACATATAGGTACTTACTAAATATGAACTTTTCCAACTATTTTGTTTTCTTTTTAACCGACTTCAAAAAAAGGATGTTCTCAATTCGTCGGAATCTTTTTTGCATGAACAATTAACTTATTATTATTATTTAGAACAATTTTTCAAAAATAAACTCACGTAGAAACGTGTTTCCTATAAATAGTTCAGTAATGTGAGAATATTGGTGTATTGTGTTAAAGTTGGTTAAAAATTATTTGAATAGAATTTACATAACGCAATTGTAACAAAAGGCAATTTGCTAGAGAATTTTTATTAGTTTTTTAACCCACTGCTGGTACAGCTTAGTGTTGAGTCTAACATTTACTTTTCTTTAGAGGAAATATTTGTTAAAAGATTGAAATTATTCTTTTCTTACTTTAGAAACACTGAAATGAAACATTTTAGACAAAACAAAATAGATTGCACAATTAAGTTATGAGTAGGTACATATATTTAATTTTATACATTAAGTTAAAACTTAATGAATTTGTAGTTTATAATGTGTAATAATCGTGAAAATCAAAGATCTTATTGATAGATTTGCCTGAAAAAGTAAAAAATTCTGACACTTTAGATTTTTAAGATCTTCGTAATTAAATGGCAATTTAAAAAAGACTAGATACCTTTACGTATACACTCTGCTTAAAAATACAAGATTCATTTAATACACGCAAGAAGCTGTTTTTTTTTCTCTTCATGTAGTATGCCACATGCAACAGGGAAGGCAGAGGGAACCTAATTCTAAGTTATTATTGCAATCCGTTGGATACTGGAACCCGATGACCTATAAAATGTATATAATAATCACATATATGACCATAGCTATGTCATAGGTATTTTTTTACCTTATATAATCTTGGAATATAGTAGTGTAGTTTCATATATCATTTGTTAACTACATACGATCTTTTGATGGATAGAGTAAAAAAGCGTTTAGTTGCTCTCTACGACTAATTACTTGAGATTTACGTACGTCGTTAGAGACCACGCCCCCCAACACCCCCTGGGGCCCGGTGGACGGTAATCAAGGTATCTGGTTAATCAAAACGACATTCATCACACAGCGAAAGCTATTAAGACATAAATGACTTCATAACTTATTTAAGATAGTTTTTCTCTAACAGAAGTAGAATACAATAAAAGATACTAAATATATATTTTTATGTCAATCAATTGCATTTTAGGTATATGATAATAATTTATTAAGCTTCACTCTGTATCTCGTATTTAACAGGATAAGCGGAGGGAGCCTAGTCTTAAAAAAACTGAGGGAGGTGAGGGAACGCCTCACTTTCCGCCGAATTCTGAAGGCAATGCATGTTGAGAGGCGAAACTTAACGCCGCGCTTTGCCTCGACACCAGAAATTTTTTTAAATATTTTATTTCCTCAGGTGGGAATCGAACCTGTCGCATTTACAGTCACACGCTAGTGCTCCTGCGCCAAGACAGGCCTCAAATCATAATAATTCTTTCACTTAAATACTAACTTGTTACGGTCAACAAATACGTGACGGCATTCTAATTATATTTCCAAAGTAACAGTTACCGTAATACAAATTTAATTTAAATACAATAATAAAACTAAAAATTTGTTAAAATAAAAGTTTTTAGCTTCCTACTTAAACGTGAATGCTTTCCAAGCGGGCCGGCGCGGCGGCCGTTCCGAACTTTTTAATTACCTACGTATTGTTATTACTGGCAATTAGCCGCGATGCACCGGCAACAATGAGAGAGATACCATCTCGCGGTGATGGGGGAGAGGGGGGGGGGGGGGGGCGTCACTATTTCACATAAATTGTTGACACCAATGTGTTACTATTGTTGCGGATCCCTTCATATTGAGACAGATTTTGTAGAGATAGCAGAATAAGTGTTAGGAGTCTTTTTTATTTAATAATAAAAGAGAGTTTCCTGTCTACTCGCTTTGGTGGCTATAATGATAAAATGTGTGTAGGACATGTTTTGTGTAATATAATGATAAAGATATTATTTAATAATTAAAAATAATAAACTTTATGGTAGTACCTTCACATACACTTTTTTTTTGTTTTATTACAAACATTTATTTAGCGTCATGCACAAATCACGGTAAGACAGAATGACTACTAGCTTAAAAACCTAGCGCTAAGACACTCCGTTCCCATAAAGACACTTCCGCCCATTTCCGCCGAATTCTCGAGGCACTTCGTGTTGAGTTACGAAAATCAAAGCGGCGTTTTGTCCCATTACCAGACCGGTCTCAACAAACAAATAATATGACATCATATATTTTTTATTTGTTTAATTATGAAGAGGAAGAAATAAAAGAACAAGGTATTTACGAATTGAATACTAAAATCAAATGTATCTCTTGATATAGACTCAAAAAAAACACTTTTATTAAATTAAAATGTGCTTAGTCAATAAATAATTAAAATGGAGAAGAATAAATTATACAACCATTTATAAATAAGTGAATTATTTTGCCGACCGTACCCCTAGTCTTCCGGTACGTTGCACAACCCACCACAAACGCTCCGTTTTCACTAGAAAGCTGGATTCGATATGTGTAACACTAGAAGCCGATGGGAAATGGTCACAATATTCCTTTTTGCTATAATACGATACACTTCACGCATAGTGGTCCACTCACTTGCCTAGTCTTTCACGCCCTTTCGCTGAATGCACTTATAAATACTAATATATCTAATATATTTAATTTAGGTGAAACAGAAGGGAAATAAATACACAGCGATGAATCAACACTATATATTTCGCTATAAGATTTAACAGAGGTTCCGCTTACAAGGGCACACGATACTAAAATCAACTTCAAATGCGTTGCACGGCTAATTTAAACACTCTTCCCCACCCTCCGGACAATGAAAACGTCAAATGTCAATGTTGGCATAGGCTGGCTCGGCTCTATGGCAGGCATGACTGGCTGGCTGGCATGGCTTTGGCTGGCATAAGCGGCTTTAACGTTACAATCGGCCATCCTGTAATAATTGCTCCCGCAATGGGAACACAATAATATGGTTAACTTTCAAGTAAATCGATTAGATCTTCTGTGTCTAATTGGTCATCAGAACTGCTGGCACTGTCAGATATAGGAGCTACACTACGGTATGGCCTTATAGAATCGGCGGACACTAACCCTACGAAATTTTTATACCCTCTTAACCCCTTGATACTTCTAATCCTATATCTGTCATTGCCAACAACTCTAGTCACGATATAGGGCCCTGATTAGATGTCGTCTAACTTTGAATTAACCCTAGCAGCGCTACTGGTAGGAGCTTGCTTCCAGAGAACTAAGTCACCCTTTCGGTACACATGACAATTTTTACGACGTTTATCAAAGTTACGTTTCATTCTCGCACTAGTGTTTACTATACGTTGTCTTGCTTTAGTTCGCCTAGCCTGAATCGGCTCTTGTTCCCTATCTGAGACCGATACGTCGCACCTGGACTTACCACTGCGTGAGAACATTAAATCATAAGGCTTGAAACCCGTGGTATCATTTAAAGTATTGTTTATGCCCCAGATAATATCTGGGAGGCAATTTGGCCAGTTATTAGCGGCTTCACTAGGATCTGACGCGCGCAATGCATTAAGGATTGTTCTATTGGTGCGCTCGACTTGTCCGTTTGCTCGCGGACAGGCAATCGCGGTTAACGTATGTTTAAATTGTTTGTCAGTACCAAACTTTTTAAAATTTCTACTTGTGAAAGCTTTACCGTGATCAGTTACGACTCTATCCGGGTAACCAAATAAAGCGAAAATTTTTTTTAGTCCTTTGACCGTTTCGACCGAATTTACAGTTCGAGTTGGCTCCGCAATGACAAATTTCGTAAATGCATCCGTTATAACTAACATATATTGGTAACCTTTTTTTGTCCTACAAAACGGGCCTAAATGATCAACGTGGACTACTCTAAAAGGTTCATTTGGTTTAGGAATAGGATGCAACATGCCTTCTTTCTTTCCGTGTTCACCCTTACCGTACGCACAATGTAAGCAAGCTGTTACATATTTTCGAATAAATTTTGTCATTTTAGGGAACCAAAAATCTTTTTTAATTAAATCCATTGTACGCTTCAAACCGACGTGACCTATTTCATCGTGATGCATTTGAACTATTTTCCACCTAGCCGGTCCTGGAACGACAAGACGATTTCCGTTCAGCGTTTTACGATACAGTCTAGCATCTACTATTACAAAATCATTTGTTAAATTAATGTTCGCGGTACCACTTTTCAATTGTTCAATAATATTTTTTAGTTTATCATCTTGCGACTGAACGGTATAAAACCAGTCTGACACTTCTAAACGATTTATATTAATAGCATCAATTGGATTTCTACTAAGTGCATCAACGTGTTTCATACGCTCACCGGGCCTATATTCGACACTAATATCGTACTCTTGGATTAATAACCACCATCTTGCGATACGTGGTATCATATCACGTTTTGTAAGGGTGGCACGCACAGCCGTACAATCGGTTATTACTTTAATATGCCGACCTACTACATACACGCGAAATTTACGTAGTGACTCGACCACCGCTAGTGTTTCCAGCTCATAACTATGATATATACTCTCCTCGGGAGAGGTTACACGGCTAAAATACATAACGGGACGTAACGAGTTATCCAATTGTTTTTGTAATAATATGCCTGCTATTCCAACTTTACACGCGTCTGTATGTATTTCTGTATGAAGTGAGGGATCATAAAGTGCTAATACAGGCTTAGAACACAAACACATTTTTAATTTTTCAAAACTACTTTTTTCCGATTGAAACTTAGATAAAACAATCTCCAACATTTTTAATCCAGATTTAATGTCAACCGAGGGTAGTAAAATATCATCTAAAAATGCTAAAATCTCATTTGCGGAACTGTCACTGTGAGATAACATATTCTGAATTGAGTTAACTATTTTATTGATTAAACGCATGAATACGGATGGTGAATTGGCTAAACCAAAAGGAACTCTTAAATACTCGAATTGTCCCTCTTGGCAAATAAAAGCTGTTTTATAAGTGTCTTCCGGGGCTAACATTAATTGATGGTATCCCTGTGCCATGTCTAAACATGTATAATATTTTTTACCGGCTAGCTTAGATATGTGATCTTCGATATTAGGTAACAGATATTTATCTTTTATTGTTGCAGCAGTGAGCGCACGATAATCTATACATAACCTACTATGTATCTCCATTTTTTTTCTTCACTAATACTACCGGGGAAGCATAATTAGATTCGGATTCTTTAATAATACCTGCGCCTAATAATTCTTTTACTTTAGATTTTACTATTTCGCGTTCACTCAGGGAATGCCTATACGGTTGACGATATATAGGCTGATCGTGATTAAGTTTTATTTTCATTTGTATTAATTTAGTACAGCCGAGATCTTTAGTACTACTTGCAAAACTATCTCGATATTGAAATAAAATATTTAATAAATTATGACGTTGGTTATCAGTTAAATTCCCTATTTTTATATCATTTAATAATACGCCGCCTATACAAGTATTGCTATCTCTACTATCAAAAGTATTTAAAATATTTATTGATTTATCCCTATCTGACAAACTGGATACTTTACACAAACTAGGCATGGAAGATAAAATAGGCAGACTAGAAAATAATGGCATGGCTTTGTAACTAACCTGGCTGGCTGTAGTAGGCTCCTCACACCGTTCTGCTCGGGTCAAAACTTGTCCAGCTTCCCACACGATGTCCTTGTCACCGTTGTTCATGACTTTCATGTAACCCTGGCTTCCTCGGAGTAAAGTGGCGGGTAATGAATAGCACACGCCTTGCAAATCATGATGACGTGCGGCCGTGCAGACATTTACATTCTCGTCATTTCCAGGGACAAGAATTTTTATAATTGAAATTCCGGGTGACAATGTCTCATGGCATGATGTCAATACTTTGAACCTCTGAGGATCTTCATCGACATTAATTCCAGTTGTGAAGTCAGGATCTTGTCTGTGTAGTGTAGCTGTACCGTTGCTTACAATAAGCGACATGTTATCAGAGTTAATCACTGGCTGTCCGATCAATAGGTTGATGTCTCCCATCTCAACATCTGTTAAGTATGCGCTACATGTTATACGAATGTTATCGATATCAAGGTCGAATTTCACTTCACCGTAGCTTGTAAGCAAACCTCCAGAAAATCCTTTTAGAATTGTTCGTGACGGTATAACTTCAAGAGAAAGCAACTTAGCTATTTGGTTACGCATAACGTTCACTTGGCTCCCGGTGTCTACGTAGGCTTTTACAAATACCCCGTTAACCTTTACTACCTTCTTGTAAGTATTATCATAATTTTGTAGCAATTTAATGTCTTTAAAATTGTTATTACTTTTCAGAGACTCGCGATTAGTTTGAGAGCTCTGACAACGAGTAGCAATATGACCTGGAGCCCCACACTTAAAACAAATACGTTGGTCTGGTAGTGTACAATTACGTAATAGGTGACCTACCTTTTTGCAACGAGGACACGGGTCAATCTCTGGGTTGATTTTCTTCTCCAATGGTAGTAATTGTTTGAGCTCATTGCGGGGAACTCGAACTTCAGACGTCGATCCACGATAGTCGTCGAGAGCACAAAGAAAAGCTTCATAAAGTTCATCTGGTCTTTCACATTGGAATGCACGTGCGTTAGGTTGCAACGAGGGGGGTAGACCGCGAATAATACACGAAACACTAGCACTATCCGATAGTTTACACCGAAAACACATAGCCACTTTGTCCTGGTAATATTTGGTCATTGTCTCACTGGATAATTTCTTTCGTTGCATCATTTCGTCCAATAAAGCACTATAATCCCGATGTTTAGGAAATGCTCGCAATAACATTTGTTTCCATTCGCCCCACGTATAATTGTATTCGTCGAGTCTATTGTACCATTTACGAGC